>JAULJZ010203151.1:0-19426 GCA_032270985.1 Heliamphora pulchella
ACTTTTAGGTTTACTTGTTTTTAAATTTTTACTTTTTCAATATTAATACTTTTATTACTGCTAAATTATATACCACATATATATATATATATATATATATATATATATATATATTCCTATTTACTCGAAACACTTTTGATTTTAAAACTTCTCTTTAAATTTTTAACTTAGCATTAACTCTATTCTAATTAGTGTCTTCCACTAAGACAACATCATTTGCAAACAACATACACTATTAACTATCATTCTAAATATGTCTAATCAATTCACTCATAACTAAGGAAAAATCGATCGTTCGAGAAATCTTAAAAAAGAAAAAAAAAACAAACTCACAATTTGCATAATTTTATTTCGCAGAAAAAGCTTGCTCAGATCTCAAATCATTTCAGAAACTTGGGCCTTCCATCGTTAATTGAGCGGGCCCATACGATACTTATTGATCCACCCAAACTCATATTGGACTAAAGCCCATTATGGATTAATAATATCATAAACGTTATTGATCTCTCATATTAGGGATAGCGCTTTTTTAAATAATTTTTTTTGTATTTTAGTGATTTTTTTAATGTTAGTTTAAATAATGATACTTTTTAGATTTTTCTCGTTACAAGAAATTAGAAAAATAAAATTATTTGACCAAAATTAAAAAAAATCAAATAAGGTGAAAAAAGTCACATAAAAGTTTAAGGCTTTTGTGACACGGATCGTCCGGAGTAAAACTTGTCCTATCAAAACATAAAATAATCCACGTTTACGTAAAAGCAAGAACAGATAATAACTGCATGATCTCGTTGTTATAATTACAAAAAATAAAAATAGAAACTAAGTAATTAAATTAAAAACTCATTTATCAAACGCCAACGTTTCAAAATCGTACAACAAATCGAATCTGAATTGAAAAGAAATAAGAATATAAACTACTCCTAAAGTACCAACTAGGGGTTCATTATTCCTTAGGAAGAAGAATATCAGTCGCTCACATTACGACTCGAATCCACAAAGAATCGAAGAAGATTGGATTCCTGTGCCTCTGTCTTAATTTTTTCGTCACTTTCTGAGTCTCCAAACTTGCCTTCAGAAGCTTTTTTAATCAATATCAAAATAGATTTAAAGTTATCTCACGCCACCTTTGTATCGGAGCTGATCCACACCCCTTAGATTGCAATTTCTAAGTAAGACTTTGTTGTCCAGTCCGTTTGGACGCCCTTGGAGTCCATTCGCATGCTTTTCTTTTTGTCTTGATCTATTTGGACACCCGTATTTCCATCCGAATATAAGTCATTCTGGTTAAATCCGTCAGAATGTTCGTATTTTTGCCCGAACGAAATTTCACAGAACTGCAACTTCTTTGTTGTTTCGACTTCAATCGAGCATAATTCCTTCATCTGAACTCCGAATAGGATCATTCTTGTATCTAAATTGAAGCTACGGAAGTTTACTTTCTTATGGTTCTACTCTCATATCAAAATTGCTTTTTTAGAAAAAGTTATAACCAAAATAGAAAGAGCATGCTAGTTTTTTCACATGTTTTTGACTAAAATTTCTTTGGGAACATTATTTTTCTCACCGTTAAATCTTTTCACCAAATTCACATGTATTGTTAGCTATATGTATAAATTATCACTTTTGAATCTCATGGTGTCGGGTGTCGGGTCTTCGGGCCCAGAGATGTAACCAGAATAACGTTGTTTTGACTCTTTGGTTTCCAGATTGGAATTATTGACCTTTGACAGTTTTGACTCGTTTTAAGCTTGGTTATCCACTAGCTTGCCACATTTGATACTAATACAAAAACATTAATAAAACATATTAATAAACTTAAAAATCGTGATATAACTTAGTATAATTCAGCAGATTAGATCACCATTTTTGCACACCGATCAATAATCTTTAATCATCATGAGAATTTTCAAGTTACTTTGAACAATTTAAAAAGATTTACCTTTGTCATCAACCTATGAAATATTACTCATTTTGTCCCTCGTCAAGGTAATGCGGCAGCTCACACTTTGGGCCAGTTCGTTGTCTCTTTGAACGGAAAACATGTGTAACTAGAAGATATCCATCATTCTTTTTTTCTCTATTGTTACAGCTACAAGTTTCTATTGTTGATTTGTTCTTGTTTTTGGTTTTTTCAAATTTCAATAAAAAAAAAAGTGGCTTACCTTCAATAAACATATTTCATATTCAATTAAGCACAAAATGAACAACATTCTCATCTTTACAAAAGCGGAAATTGAACAATTGTTATAGGTTTATTTGTATTAGAATGAAAATATTCCAATTCACACTACCGTTACAAATTACATTACAGTGATTTTAATCAGAATATCAGATAATTGACTTGAAACTGAGAACAAACTACATTTCCCATTTGGATTTGGCTCCTCTCCAGTTACTGGAGAGGTCCAGTTTGCTTTTCTTGGGGTCTAAAAAAATTACATTTTGATGATCTAAATCGTTTATTTTATTGTTCTTTATTTATATATAATTATTGTAAAAAATTAAATTAATCGAATATCGTTAACTGCAAAAACAAATCACATTTATGTTAATAAAATGAATAATAAAGTTCTATTTAATTTTCAACCTAAATCTTCTTTGTATAAAGTTGGTTGCCTCTCAAATGTCTTTGTAATATATAGGTTCGGTTTTACCAAAAAAAAAAATGTTGGTATTGTGATATGCAATGAGCAAGATCCTAATGTCATTTGTGTTTGTAGAGTAGCTCTACCAATCAAACCTATTTTCTTACCATTTTTTAAAAAAATTTCCTTTTATATTTTATCTTTTTTATAGGAAAAAGAAAAGACAGAATCAATTTCTAAGGGGAAAGAAAAGACAAGCTTTCCTGATAAGGGAAAATAACAGGCAACCTTTGTAGGCAAAGGAAAAGAAAATGTATGCTGTAAAGAATTTAATTTTATATTAAATACTTTTATTTTATTTAATGGCAATTCAGAGAGTTTTAGTATAACTCCTTAAGTGGTTAGAATTTGTTTAAAAGAGTTTTAGTTGAGTTATAAGTTCTTTTAGGATAAGATTTATGTTTGTAAGAATTTTGAGTATGTAATAATTCGAGTTTATCTAAGCCTTATCCAAAAAGGAATTATAATCAAAGTCTGAGATCAAGGTACAGCCGCACAAGCCAAGAGTACAAGCAGCCAATGCAGGATTCGACAGAGACTTTCTACCGCATGACTATTTGTGCGCCCAACATGGACCTATCAAGCAGACCTCAGGCAGTTTCAATTGTTTTGAAACACTGACAGTCAGGTTTTTGAAGCATATATATAAGACGATAGGCTAGCCACGAAAAAAACTTCTCATACTTCAACACTCAGATACTCTAAAGCATATTAGAAGTATTTTTCGTGTCTCAAATTATTCGAAGATTGTTTGTGTTGAACTTTGACGGCATTCGAGGTTTGTTCTGATGGATGATTCTGTCGGAGTAGTGCTTCAAGAATTCGTTGCAGTTGGAATCAAATGGAGAATGGTGCACGTGAATTCAGTATACAAGTTTAGAACTAGTAGATTGAGAATTCGGTCAAAAGTCTGTAAATTGTATTTTAACTGTTCGACTTTATAGTGCTAGATTTCTAGACTTGGATAATCCCGTGGTTTTTTACTCGTCTTGAGTTTTTTCACGTAAAAAATTTGTGTGTAGAGTTTATTTCTTTTTTGCTTCTGTTTACCTTGGATGTGATTAATTGAATCCTAAAAATAATATTTTTCTGTTAACTAAAAATTGAAAACATATTTTTTCACATGCTAATTGGTACGACTCTGCAATCAATTTTTTAAATGTTTTAATAAGATATTCTTATATGTAGAAAGTGATT
Organism: Heliamphora pulchella; assembly: GCA_032270985.1. NCBI lineage: Eukaryota > Viridiplantae > Streptophyta > Magnoliopsida > Ericales > Sarraceniaceae > Heliamphora > Heliamphora pulchella. The sequence goes on from JAULJZ010203151.1 coordinate 3,846, forward strand.
TCTTATGAGTAGCACCAGGTTTTTTTTTTTTTTGTTTTCCGTAGGAGATGATATCCATGTAATGATTAGTTGGGTTTTCCACCACCACCACCTTTTTCACGGTCTAATGAGCAGCAGGTATTTCTTACATAAAATACTTTAAATGTACACAATCACACACACAGCTGAAGTTAGGAATGATCTCACTGAAAACCCTTAGTAGAGTTGGGCGGTTGAGAGTGGACCTATTGAAAATCCGAATATGTTGTATTTGTTGTATGGCTTGACACTAAAGGTTACGGGTGAACTGAATGAAAACCTGTTTATCTACTCTTTAGGAGTTCAAAATTTTTTTAAAAAATTTAATATTTAGAATATTTTTTAAAAAGTTACTGAATGTCTAACATCTTCATTCTGTCCCCCCTTTCTTTCTATTGTTATTCTTCTTGTTACTTCGGCCCACGAACTTTCTAGGTTTGCTTTGGCATCCATTAGTCCTTTTGAATTGGGGAGTCTATTGTTTGAGTGGTTCACCTGAGTTGGTTGTCTAACTCGAAATATTTACACAAGCTACTCGACCATTATGGCTTAAGTAGTTCGATTATATTGCTCGATTCAGATCCTAGGGGAATTTTAGTAGTTCGAAATCACTTGAATTAACTTTAATAACCAAATAATCAATGAATGCCAAAGCAAACCTAGAAAATTCGTGGGCCGAAGTAATTCGAGTTGCTCAAAGTTACTTGGGTCACTTAGGTCGAAATCACTTGAATTAACTTTAATAACCAAATAATCAATGAATGCCAAAGCAAACCTAGAAAGTTCGTGGGCCGAAGTAATTCGAGTTGCTCAAAGTTACTTGGGTCACTTAGGTCGAAATTACTTGACTTAACTTTAATAACCAAATAATCAATACTTGAGCTAATTACCAAGAAATTTGAACTACTCGAGTCACTCGATAATAACTCGATTGAATGAGTTGGCATTGGCTCGACTGCATCATTCCTATTCTAAAGGAATTGATGAAGCATGTAGATAAGCCGATCAAGATATGGAACTATGCAGAAACGTTTCACCTAGATTTCAGTTACTCGAGCTATTGATGACCTAAGTTATTGGGCCCTTTAGTGGCTCGGTTGACTATCATTGCCAATCATCCGTTAACTCGAGCAAAGAGATATGGCACAGGCTATGTAAACGTAGCCTAGACTACGAATGACTTGATACCATACCTCAGACTATGAGGGCATAACACAGACTATGTGATCATTAGGCCATGGAACAGACCATGAAACATAGTATAGACTATGATTAGATGTAGCTCTGACTACGAGAATATGTAAGTATAGCACAAACTAAATGGCGAAGTACTTACTATATGGCTAAGATGATGTAATAAAAATTATATGATTCCATAAAGAATCGAAAGAATGTCCTAGAGACAACGAAAACAATGGCAGTACGCTTAAACTCTGCACGGGATGTTAGAAGACATATGGCTTGGTGGCTAAGGAAACGATCTTGTCAAACCATGAGAAACCCCAGGCCCACCTACTCGAGTCACTCGAGTGACCTGGAGTCACTCAACCCGAGTGGATCGGGTACGTATACCGGCTAAGTGTCTATATGGGTTGACCTAGTTAAATTGGAGTAGAACACAAATTTTAGAAATTCGAATTAGATCGCATGATCTAATGATATCTTTTAAGAGTCCTATTCTGATCCTAATAGTTCAATTAGAGGGTTATAAATAGGAGAGATGATCGTCCTCTTATGCAAATCATTCATAACACGTGTGTTCATATTGCTAGATATTATGACATTGACTAGTCTTCTCCTTCACCCAACTACTGTTCTTTCTCCAATCTATGTTTTCTGATTATTTTACAAATTTTGTCTCTCCAATAATTATTTGTTTACTTTTTCCCTAAAAGAACCCTACAACACTCATTATAAATATAAGATAATAAATTGGTAAATAATATGACGAACTTTCTCTTCCCTAAGCAAATAACATAGGAGAGAAATAATTATTTTTTTCTCATTTCTCTTCTTTTTTTTATCTCGTAACTAAGAACTAATTATTTTTTTCTTCCTCGTTTTTTTTCTCTCTCCCATAACTTAATTAATGCTTTCTTTCTCTTTTTGCCTTCTATCTTTGGATTGTCAAACTCACTGCTATTGATTTTGTTTTTAATTCTCCTCGAATTTTCTAAAAGCACCTAAATAAATGTTAAAAAAACTGCTTAAAAAACAAGATTTTCAGTTAACTTAGCTTTTGTAGCCTTTATTGGGTTTTTTCAATGTCTATTTTAAAGTAATTTTTCTTTAACAAAAATAAGCAGAATTTAGACTAAAAAATTAAATTAATTAGCTAGGTCCAAACAAAGCCATGCCACCTCAAATATGATTTGAATGTAATGCCAATGAATGCCTTAGGGATAGAAGTGATCATTCATGCCAGCTATGATATAAAAGGTTTGAAAGAAAGAAAAAAAAAAACTCAGCAAATTACCAAAAACCCAGCAGTACCTCAGTTAATTCTTGGAGACCTAGCTAGCGTTTTACCTTTTCCCAATATTCAAATTTCAAACTTCAAACTTCAAACTTCAAAGTGTTCACAGTCAAATCTCAAATATGAGACTAGTCTCAACCACTTTTGAGTTGCAGACAACTTCACATTAATTTGTAGTGGAAATTTCACTAAAATTGACTAGTTTGGGATGCATTTGCCTTTGTCCATTTGAAGGGTTTCCTCTCTGACCATTCTTAGGGAGTTCTTAAATGGGGAAGTTTCACAACTTGGACAATGAACAAGTGGGCTGTGGAGTGCTTCTCTCCATTTTTTGAAAACATAGAGAGACCACCATTTCCTTTTTAGAGTGCTTATCGAGTGGTCTGTTTTAATGATTTAAACCGTTCATATTATAAAATTTATCGAGAAGATTATCTATACAAAAAGAAATGAAGTTGATTGGACAACAACAACCATGTAGTCAGTTTATATTATGCATAAAATAACAACAACTATGATTTTGAGAATAGACTGAACATATTTTTAATAATTAATATCATCTAGCTATACAATTACCGTTGTACTTAAACAAGCCACATGGGATAACTGTCTCAACAAAAATGTTGGACCTTGTAATATGGACAATGGTGTTATCTGTTGTAATATAAATTGGTTCCTAATTCGTTAGTTATAACTATGATGTTATTTGGCATTACTGAAACTAGTAACTTATAAATTGTGGTTTGTAGCAAAAGTTTATAGTGTTTGGTAAAGATTGTAACTTGTAGTTAAAATAGAAGAAAAAATAGTTATAAGTTATAACAGAAGTTATAGGTGTTTGAAAAAACGTATAATTTATAACTAAAATTAACAACAGAAACCTAAAATCTACTAACAGTAGATTTGCCAAACACCTTCTATGAGTGATTGGATGACGAGTTAAATAGTTTTCAGTTGATAAAAAACTTGTTTGATTATGGCTTTATTTTTTCTTTTCAAACAGCTTTCGCGCCCAAGGTAAGAACATATGAACTCGTTTGGAATAAATTTTTTACTTTTTGTTTTTTTAAATTTTTTAACTTTCAACAAAAAAATTTTTTCGAATTGCTTTGATAAAGATTGAACACCCTCATTAGATTACTGCCATTAGGCTTATACAAAGAAAACAAAATTTTCATCAATTTACACTTGAAAAAACTTTATGCATCGAGTCATTATAAAACGTTGGGCTAAGTGTCTTGTATTCTACCGAACTTGTATTTTTTATATTATTTTGATTTATATGTAATTGAATTGACATAAAATTAAGAGCTCACTAGAAATTTTTTATATATAAGGTTTATAATAATATGAATTCATTGGTTTTTAGAGTTTCCACGTGTATACCTATAAATTAGACATTAGTAGAGCCCTAGTGTAATGCCTCGATTTATAACCATAAAAACCTCAGCGATTCGCAAAAAAAACCCAAAAAGACCATGATTTGAAGTAAAAGGTTACTTAAAGAAGTTTGAAAACTTTTAGTAAACACCTATTTGGAAAGCAGCTCTTAAAATCAAAAGGCACAAAGATACCCAACCAGTTAGATCGCTTGAGCGGTTTCTCTAAAGTTGCAGCATTTTTGCCCAAAAATAGAGAAACCGCGAGGTTCACATGACTGCTCGAGCGGTTCATTGAGCGGTCTAGCTTTGGATAGTATTCTCGACTTTATTCTTAGAAATGTGACTTCTCACATTAAAACCAATGTAAAAATAATCTTTCATACTATCAATACAAAAGATTTAAAAATAAAAGAGTATGCAAAACATCCTAACACTTCCCAAACCATAAGAAACCGATGTCAACTCGTTGAAAAAAAACATACAAACCAACCCAAACGTCCTCTCATGCATACAAAGAATGTATACTTGGCCTTAAGACTTTACAAATAAACCACTATCGAATCTAACACTTTCCTAAAAAAAAATAACTTGAATTACAAAATTACAACTGAATCTCTAACGATACAACTAAGGTATGCTCATAATGTCTTCAAAAATAGCGACCTCACGAGGTCCCAATCGTATACCCCTTCAGAAGATAACTCGATCTTCATGATCACTTGAAATGTTGTTAAACAATTAATATGAGCCGAGACTCGTAAAAAAAAAGACTAACAATGAACATACGCGTGACATGCCAAGATAGTTATGCGACATGCAACACATAATATTATCAAAACTCACTTCCATTTTCTTACAAAAACCAATTCACGTAACCAATTTTTCTTAAATAAAACAAAACCAAGGTTCCATGCATTTCCATCACTTTGTTTCGATTTTAATTTCAATACACCCATTTCAGATTTTCAATGTTATTAACTCAAACATTCCCATCCAACGTCTCCACATCAACCTAGTTAGCGTGGAGTCCCATTTAGTTTCATTCCATTATATCTATTTTTAAATACTCAACTTTTTCACAACTCACGCGCGCGCGCGCGCACACACACCACACACACGTTATTCACATGTATGTGGTTTATATTATAGGAACTGACGTCGAACGAGTGTATAAACCCACGTCGCGTTACTACCGATTGGGCTACGCGAGACTCGCTAAGTAATGGTTCGTTTTATACCCCGCCACGACTAATGTCCTTTTTCGGTTGCTAGCCGATGGGCAGATAACTCAATCTGCGCAGTTTTTTGGTCTTTCACCGAGGAGCAACTCATGCCCAAACTGAGACAAACCATAGATTCAAAATTGATCATTTTTTATTTCATCAAATCACAATTCTCAAATGCGAGTTCAACCGAACATGGTTCCTCTCGCCATTACCCAACACATATAGGGTAAATTATCGATTATACATCGTTAATTCCAGACATTTCACATATTTCAATTTTTAATTAGATTAAAACCCAACCAGCGCACTGTGGTTCCCAAAAACTCATTATACTCTCATAGTTAGTTCAAAACACCTAATTTTCATTTATCGTTTCACATATCCATGAGGTCATGGATTTTATTCAAAATTCTTATTTTTTCAAAAATCTAACAAATTTTACCATTTGGGTTCAACAATCCCAAATCCCAATTCATCATGATTTAACAACAATCAAACTCTAATTTTTCAAAATACAAATTAAAGGTTTTCACAACCCAAGATTTACGAAATCATTTATCAATTTCATCATTTAATCTCTTAATCTCAAAAATTTTAATTTTTCTTGGATTAACCTCAACACCAAACCTTAATTTTTTATTTTTTGAATCCAACCACAATAACCACTCAAAACCACCTTACGTCGTCCACAATCAACGATTTAACATGTTTTACCATTAAATCCTAACCTATGATTTAAAAACATACTTTCATACTTTCATATTTGAACGTATATCAAATTATACAACTTATTTCAAGTAAATATTCAAGGAAAGTCATAGATCTTACATTTTTTATATTCCACCAATGTAAATTAAGCTCCTAGCATGCTTCAAACCATCAAATCTCAAATTGCGCGATACGGAGGAGCTTTCAACGCGCATTTTCACTCTCTAACAGTTGCTCACTCAGAAAGGAGGCAAGGAATCACTTCTAAAGGGACAAGGAGAGCACTAAGGACCTTTAAGACCAAATCATAGGTCTACTTTATGATTTTAGTTATAGAGAAAGAAAGATAAAATGATATAAAACACCTTAAACCCGCAACTTATAGTCTCTTCCCGACACCAACCGCTCGATCAGTCTAAGGACCTCTGGACAACATACCAAGGAAGAAAAAATAACATAAAAGTTCAAATTTTGTTCCAATACCTCAAGGCTCGTTCAATCAACTCACAATAATTACTTTTCATGCGTACCCAAACTCGAAATCCTTATCAACAATCATAACTATGATCAAAATTTTAAATCCTTACCCCAAACCAAACACTTCGCCGTATTCCACCGAATACGCCAGGATAGGTCTTCATTAACCGTTTCAAAATAAAAGATATCAAGTCCCAACACCTAGGGTTTTAGAGAATAGATAGAAAATTTGTAAGGTTAACTGATAGTAAGAAGGGAGACGGGTGTTGTACCCTTTTACATTCGACGTAATAAAATATTTTCTCTCGTTCATGAACGTAGACCAGTGTGAGCAGAATCACGTAAATCTTCGGCATTGATTATTTTCTGCTTCTTAGTATATGGATTTTTGCTTCCGTTTGTGTTCAGGAATTAGTGTTCAAATCTCAACAAGTGGTATCAGAGCCGATAGTGAACGACTCGAAACCGTGGTGGGTAATCAGAACAATGTATAATTTTTTGATTTCGTATCGTATATTAAAAAATTATTTATATTCATACAAAGAAAAAAAGGAAAGATCCAGTGTAGCAGTACTGTTAGGTGGCATTGGTGTATTTTTGAGGCGTAGATTCCAAATAGTATTGATTTGCATGCGAAATTGTTGATACAGAGGTGCTAATTGGTGTACGGTGATATTAAAGCTCTGGTATTTGAATTGATCAAGGACTTCTCTTTTTGATTGAAGAACAGGTTTACTGTGACTTGTAATTGATCAAGGATTCTTTTAGAAGGGTTTTTATTATGTGTGCAACAAAGTTTTAAATCAACGAATTAAAATTATTTTAGCTCGTATACATAGCAAAATAATTAAAAGAAAAGGTGTCTCTTAAGAGTTTTCAGTGCTGCGAATTCATTGATACGGTCAAATTTTTTAGTTTCTATACTATTTGATTGGATTGAACAGAACGACATAGATTGGGATTGATCGGGTGTGATCGGGGACAATCAAGAGAGATCGGGTACAATCATTGTTGATTTGGGCTGCGTAGGACAAAAAATACACATATATGGTATTGCAACTTGCTCAGATTGTGAGGAATTGTCAGACACAAAGCTAATGGCAGTAAAAAGTTTAAATTTCATGATTGAACCTTTTAACTACCACAACGACTTCATCTTATGGCATCAAAGGGTGAAACATATTTTGACGCATGAAGTACTAATCAAGGCTCTTAGAAAAAAGTCAAAAAAAAAATTAAAAATGATGAAAGATGTAAAGTGGAAAGAGATGCGGGACTTGAGAAACAGTATGATCCAATTGTTTATTGAAAATAACATTCTTCAAGATGTCATCAACAAAAGTAATCCGGCAAACCTTTGGGTTAAGTTGGAGATTAGGTACAAGTCCAAGATATTAACGAATCGGTTGTATTTAAAAAAATAGTTATATACACTTCAGATGACAGAAAAAACGAATTTTATGGAGCATTTGAATGAGTTCAACAGGATGCTAATAGAATTGAATTCTATCGACGCAAAAATCGAGAAAGAGGATAAAGAAATTCTCCTATTGGTTTTCTTCCATTCATCGTACAAGCATCTGAGGACTACAATGATATTTGAAAAAAATACCATTGGCTTAGATGAGATTGTTAATGCTCTCATATATCATGAAATGTTGAAGAAGAGGGAAAGTGACAGCTCAAAGGGAGAGGGCATCATTGTTGCATCAGGTAATAAAGAAGTCAGAGGAAGAGCGACAGTCAGGCAAGAGGGATCCAAGAAGAAAGGTCACTCTAAGTCGAGAGGTTACAAAATAACATGCTACTACTGTGACAAGAAAGGTTATTTAAAGAGGAATTGTCGAAAGTACAAGGCGGACAAGAAAAAAGAACAATCATTAGAGACTGCGATTACATAGGGCTCCAATTATGAAGAATTAGATGTGCTCACAGTTATTTCAGTTATAGAAAAATCAGATTGGATATTAGATTTTGGATGTTTATTCTATATGTGTGTAGTCAAAGAGCATTGTGATAGGCATCAGTCATGCAATGGGGTAATGTCAGGATGGCTAACAATTTAGTGAGTAGAGTTGTCAGTATAGAAACAGTACAATTTTACAAGCCTGATAGAACCGTTTTGATCTTGACTGGGGTCAGATATGTGCCGAATCTAAGAAAAGATTTGATTTATCTGGGGATACTGGAATCAAGAGGTTGCAGGTTCTCATCAAGAGGTGGAGTTCTTTGGGTTTCAAAAGAAAATATGGATGTACTGTATGGGCAGATGATTGGCACTCTATACAGACTCGTAGGGAGTGTTATGACATGTGGAGCTACTGCTAGACATCATATGAGAAGCATAGGTAGATAACATACACATACAAAGTGTAAGGATGATCGGGGTAAATAAAAATTACGAAAAAGCAGACAAAATAGGCGCATGGGTACACGGAAGCAATAAGGTAGTACAACTGCGTGTGTGAACAAATCAGATGGTGTGCAGGATGCCAGTATGATGCAATAGCAAAATTGTTGGATGTTCACAAGAAAGCTCTGGGTAAAGAGATTAAAGCGAGTCTCTTTTGTTATTGATTTGGTTAATGGCTGTGATCTCTCCAATTGTGTACACAAAGGAGGTGAAATGAAACTATGTTCTTTTACAAAATAGTGAGCTTTGTGGGGCCTCCGAGTAGGGATGCAGGCACCTCGAAGTAGAGATGCGAGCCATGTTGGTTGGGTGCAGCAATTCTACAGCAATGACGAAAGAATTAATATCGACGCTAGTTATATTTATAGTAATTTACACAACTCAGTAGGTATTCAATACCTGATTAAACAACAGCGAAAAGATACAAAATTGTTGGGACTATTGAAATTCTTAAGAAGAGCCGAATGGCAACAATAACAGTATCGGCTTAGTAAAAACTCGAAAGAAATGTGGCAAAAACAACATTAAAAAAAACGTCAATCGATATTAATTTTTTCTAATCAAACCTTCAGTTTCCAGTTGTTCCATCAATCTTATCAATTTTTTATAATCTCACCTTCAAACTGCTTCGCACCACAAGGTGAGAACACATGGACTCGTTTGGGAACAAGTGTTAAGTTATTTTGTCCTTTTTAATTTTTTTTATTTTATTAAATTTTTTTAATTTTTTAACCGATCAAAAGAGTTAAGAAAAAAAAATAATTTGACTAAATAATAAAAAAATCTAATAAAAACAAAAATAAACAAGTAAATTATCATTATCTCCAATGCTGTTGAACTTTTAGTGGTAAGGGTAATTTCGTACGTATTCTTTTAGGGTCAATTTAGTCCTTTTATGTATAAAAAAAAACGTAGTGTTGTTCCTTTTTCTTAAATGAGCTATTTTAAATTTTTTAACTCATTTCAATCAAAAGAGTGAAGAAAAAAAAATAATTTAACTAGACAACAAAAAAAATCTAATAAAACAAAAATAAACAAGTAAATTATCATTGGTAGTGTTTGGCATTGTTAAAACTAATAATTTATAGATTAAATTTATAAAAGAAGTTGTGAGTATTTGATAAATATTATAATTTATAATTAAAATAAAAAAATATTTATAATTAATAGCAAAATTTATAAATATTCATAAAATAAATTATAATTTATAATTAAAATTAATAATAAAAAAATAAAAAAATATAATAAGAAATTTTGTGAAACACCCCCCATCATATCCAATGTTGTTGAACTTTTCGTCGTAAGGGTAATTTCGTACATATTCATTTAGGGTCAATTTAGTCATTTCATATTATATAAAAAAAAAAAACAAACAAAAACATAGAGAGTGGTTTCTTTTTCTAAGGTTCACGAGACTGACTACACTGGCAGTCCCCACAACCCCAACCCAACGGTCAAACAGCCTTTCCGTGCCACCGCTTTATCAGTTATTATTTGGTAGTATTAAAGCATTATATATTATTTATGTATTTATAATATTATTTATGTATTTAGATAAAATTTTTATTTAATGATATAGCCCTATTTAAATAATTACTTATTTTATTTTATTTATTTTTATTTTTAATAAATAATTTTTACTTTTATTCAAATTATTATATTTTTTAATTGTTCTCATCAAGATCGGTCAAAAAAATAAAATTTTTTAATTAAAATATATAAAAAAAAAACAAAAAGAAGCTAAAATAAATTAAAAAGTCAAATTTTATGTTATTTATTTTCGTCATTAAAATAAATCAAAAAATTAATTTTTTAAATAAAAAAATTTACCAAAAAATCAAATAACTGAAAATTTCAAAATTTAGCCCGAACATAACCGCATTGAAAAACAGTTCGAATAAAACAATGTTATCCTGCTTTTATTGAGTGGGTAAAAAAATTAATAAATCTCAATTAATATGCATTAAATATTTTTATTTATCAAAATTATGAAATACCATTACCTATTTGATATTGTCATAAAAGTAACTTCAGAAAATTAAATTTTAAAATTTATATACAAAATTAATTCTTCACTTTTCAATTCAAATTCTGTATTTATTTTGGGAGTTGCGCACTGAGCACTCCTACAATTAGCAGTTAATTGATTGACACAAAAAACGGTCAACCTAACATAGGGTCAGTTTAGGCTCGCTTTTTTACACCAAAAAAAAAAAATGAAGAAGACGAAGAAGAAGAAGAAGACAAGAAAAGAAAAAAAAAAGAAAAACAAAAAAGAGAGTCAACCAAAATTAATTAATTAATTTTTTTGGGATATGCAGCTTTTTAAGCTGCATTGTTTGATTTAAAAAAAAGTTAATTAATTTTGTTATCTCTTAATTTAATGAAAAAAAGTCAATACATATCCTAAATATTTTGAATTTTTTTTCAAATAAAATTATTATAATACCCTTACATAAAAAGTCAATCCTATTCGCAAAAAAAAAATCGTATTAATATCTCAAATATTACAACTTAAAAGTTAAAAGTAAAAATATTTTAAATATTTTAATAAAAAACAAAAAAAAACGAAAAAGTTACTACAAAAAATTATTCCAAACACTCCATTTTTTTATTCCACTTTTTATCAAAAAAAGTAAACTTCTTAAAAGTCAAGCTTGAAAGTTATCCCAAACAGGCACTTAGACCTTTTTGGGATAAATCTCATACTTTTTGTTTATTTTTTTATTTATTCTAGTTTTTTTTATCTTTGGACTGAATTGTTTTATTTTTCGAATCGTTTAAATAAAATAAACTAAAAATGCAAAAAGAATTGATCAAAAGATAATTTTTTTTACTAAAGACGAAAATAAATTATATAAATTTAGTTTAATGGCTTTTTTTATTTTTTCTGAACTTTTTTATATTTTGATATAAAAAAACTTACTTTTTTGACTTGTCTCAGTGAAAGAGTCGAAAAATATAATAATTTAATTAAACAAGAAAAAAATTTACTAAAAAAGAAAATAAGTTAAATAAAATAAGCAAAGAAATAGTTATCTCAAAAGAATGAGAAAGGAAATCCAGTTAATTTTGAAATAATAAGTAAACACTGAATGTATTTATTTGAATTTAACTTTTAACTTTTAACTTATAATTTAATAAAAAAATTAAAAATATTCATATAAGTGTACTTATAACTTCATGCTTTTTCTGAGTCTTTATCAATAAAAATAAAATTTATTGTTTGAAATTATAAGTTTACTGTTTAAGTTATGATTATATGATTTTTTATAATTTATAAGTTCATAAATTTAGTTTTACACCAAATACTGTATTAATATTTAAATTTGTATATTGTCGTGCATCTTTTAATTAGTACCCAATAGACTTCTTTTAATAAGACCCTTTTTGTCAAAAATAAAAAATAATAAATTACGAACCACAATGATAATGTTTTGTTAAAAGATTAAATTTATAGAATTAATAATGAATCTAAAATGTTAGTACATGAGCTATTATAAATGATTCGAATTAATTATGTAATTTATTTTTGTACCAAACTGTATTTGATTCGAACAATAATATAAATAATTTAATTTGACCAAAATCTACCCTTTTATGGTATTAGAACAGTCCAATGTTTTGAGTACAGAATTAATTAAAGATAATTTTGTCCCACTTATGAAATTAACAACTTACATAAAAGGAATTACATAATAAAGGTTATGTATAATTTTTTTTTATAATAAAATTTATTAAAAATTATTTTTTTAATAAAGTGTTTTCTAACTATAATCCATACCTCTAAAATGCAATTTCGAATCAATTTCTTTTACTCAATTATTAAAAAGCTCTAGTACTCTCATATACATAAAATGTGATTAATAGAAAAAATAAAATATTAAAATAAAAAGTAAATTAAATAAATTAATGAACTTTTAAAATAATTATTATTATAATTAAAATACTTAAGATTTAAGAAATAAAATAAATAATAATAAATTCCTACATTATGTAGAGTTTGAATATTAAATTAAAAAGTACTTATAACCTCCTCATAACCCAATCCATTAATCAATCAAGCATTCACAACAAAAAAAAATTTTAAATTAAAAAAATTTAATTCAAACCACTCACATCCAAAAAAAATAAATAAATAAAAGACAAAACTTGAAGAGACATGGAAGGTCACATGGTTCCTATAATTTCGTCTTTCTTCAGATGTATAATACAATAAATTCTTATATAATTACAAACTTCACACTCCAAAAAGAAGAATTCTACACTATGTATAATAAATTATAAAGTTCCTATAACTTACTCAACAGTTTCTTTTAATAAATAAAAATAATTCAAACCAAGTTTCTATCAAAGATAATCAAAACAACAATTTCAATTTTAAATTTTCAGATGGAAAGAAAATATTTTCTCCAAAAAAAATAGTAATTAATTTTTGTAAAAAAAATGAATACATTTTAAGTTGTCACATAATATAATTTTTTTTATATTAGAAAAGAACTAATTCAACATGAGGGGAGAAAAATAAAGAGAGAGAATGTATTAAATCATGAGGGGGAGATGCGATATTTTTTTAATCTAACTGCATTAAATGAGAAGAGATGTGATAATTTAAACCATAGGATTAGAATGATATAATAAATCTCAACCTTTAAAGATAGTTTGTCTCTAAAATATTTTAAGAACATGAGTTATTTTATTATATAGATAATTAATAATCTAACTGCATTAAATGAGAAGAGATGTGATAATTTAAACTATAGGATTAGAATGATATAATAAATCTCAACCTTTAAAGATAGTTTGTCTCTAAAATATTTTAAGAACATGAGTTATTTTATTATATAGATAATTAATGGTAATAAATTTATTTGGTTAAATAATTTGGAGGGTCAATTCTTTGCTATTCTAACAAAGATAGGTTAAGAAAATATTTGTTTGAGAAATGAATGAGACCCATGTTTTAGCGGTTAAAATATAGAGAAAAATATACAACAAAAAAAATATATTAAAAATTCATTAAAGTTTGAATTTTAAACGTTATTATAAAGTTTAATTATTGTAGGCCTATCTCATGTCTATCTTGATAATAGAAGTCTTTAATTGCTAATAACTCAATAGGAAGATTATTCATGTAATTAAATAAATTAATTAGACATTAATAACCATATTGTCGAAATACATTTGTCATAAATAAAATAAATAATTTATTCTAAAAATTACATTCTTATCAAAATAAATATTAAAAAAATAGTGTAATTACTGATATTAGATAAGTCTAATTTCATACACAAACGGTTCTTTCAAAAAGCTCTATCAAATTACCTAAACGTGAATTAATTTTTTTTATATTTTTTAAATTAAACTTACTTAAAGCTAGATTTTTTAAACATACGAGTTGAAGTATGCTTATGATCATATAGCAATTATTTAATTTTATTTAATTTAACAATAAAATATTACTACAATTAAATCTACTCTTCAGCAACGTGAGCCTAAAATTACGTGCCTCTCACGCGCCGTTGTCACTAGTTAAAAAACAAAAAGGAGTTCTTTGTTGTGAAAATAATAAATTAACAAAACTTTAAACTGGTAAATAAATGCTGAACTCAAATATATAAAAATAACTTGTTCTTCAGGAACTGTTATATTGTGAGACCCGGAACCTTGTTCTTTTATGTTGTTTATATATTTGACGTGTTTGATTCAGTATATGAATAGTATCGATGCATGGTTTATGCTTTACAATATAGAACAACATGTACAAATGTGTTACATGCTTTTCGGGGTTCGTTAGAGGCTCGTTTGGTTGGTGTTTAGCTTGTTTTGGACCAAAAATCATGTTTTTTTCACAAAATTGAGACCTAAAATTCTAGTAGCTTTTCTCGGAGGTTCGGTCGACTAGGGGGTCCAATTTAGTCGACCAAACTAGTTTTTCTGAGTTCGGTCGACTGAACCTTATGGTTCGGTCGACTGAACAGTGCATTTTTTCCATTTTCTATAAATGGACCAGTGGCGTTATTTTTTATACAAAAATATTTTTTCAGCCCTAAGAAACCCTTTTCTCCTCCTTCTCTCTAGATTTGTGGGCCCGGGGCTTGGGTTTTTGTTGATTCCTTTGTGGATCCTTGTTATCGGGGCCGAGGGCTTCGTATATATCCGGTCAGATTCTCGTTCTGACGCTGTTCAGTTTTGAGACGTCGAGCTTTTAGCACTCCAAGGTAGGATTCTAGACTCTGCTACTGTATTAGGGTGATATGTATAATTGTGCATGCTTTCACTGGGAATAAATGTATAAAACGTGATTTTCATGTGTAAACCTTAGTTTTTGGATAAAAGTGAATTTTTACGCATTTTCTCGATTTTTATACATGATCTGGGTGTGTTGACATCCGTGGTTTTCAAAAGGAGGTTTGAAAACGGTGATTTGTGAAATAGGGTGAAAAACGTGATTTTGGAGGTTTGGAGCTAACCCGCAGGGCTGAGCCTATCCATTTAAAAACGTTTTCTGGGAAATGGTTTTAGATCTCCACGCTGATGGATAGGATCTCTTATACATGCGTGTATAAGCTATTTTGCTGGCTTTCGTAGTTAAGCTACGGTAGGTTTTTAAATGTTATCCCTAGATGTATCGTGGCAGTGGGTTTGGTTGAGTTGGGCTTCCATTACTCCTCGGTGTAAGTCCAAAAACGTGCGCAGCGTAGGTGCTCTGTACCTTCGGGTTAGTCCCCATAAATTGAGTGTATTGGGTGCTCTGTACCCTCGGGCTCTGGTCCCATAAATTAAGTGGCTGTGTGGGTGCTTTGGACCCTCGGGCGTGACCCGTAAATTGAGTACGTTGTTGTGACTCCGTATAGAGCTCGTCATTACCAAGCCTGTGG
>JAULJZ010203161.1:0-19425 GCA_032270985.1 Heliamphora pulchella
TTATAGAGATGGATTGAGGGGTATCTTGAGGGAGAATATCAGAAGGTTTAAGAGAGTTTCTTACCTCTTTTGATGCTCAAAAAGATTGAAAAGAAGTGGACTTGGTTTTAATGCTTGCTCCTTGCTTCCTCCTAATTCCTCCTTCCTTCCTTCCTTCTTCCTTCTTTTCTCCTTCTTTCTTTGTAAACACTTGGAGATTTTATGGTGGCCCTCCCTTATCTCTCTCAGCCGAATGTGTAGTGGGAGAAGGGTGTCTGGTGTATTATTTATAACAAAAATTATAATGGAGATTAATTATTGCAATTGGTTTTAAAATTGAATTTTTCTAAAATTCTATTGGTTGCTTAAGGGGTGGGAGTTGTTTGAGACATGCAAGATCAGAATTTGCAAATGGGGTTTCAGCCATGCCTATTTGGGAGATTAAAAAGCTGATTTTGTATTTAATTGAGATTTTAAATTATATTTTGGTATATTTTTGTGAATATAAATGTATAAAATATTAATTTTATGTATCTTTTTGGTATTTAAATCTATTAAAACCTATTATATTAATGTATTTATAATAAATTTAGTCTTTCTAGGATTTATCATAATTTTGATAGTAATTAAATAAATAAGTGTAGATTTTTAAGTTAAATTAGGCTAGTTTGACTAGAATTGGCTTTTTGACTTATTTATTGTGTAGAAAATTTAAATAATTATTTGTTTACTTTTGTTGAGCTATATTATTATATTATTATATATATTACTTGCATAAAAAATATTAGATCAAAATAATGCTTAATTTATACATCTTTTTCTTATTTTTAAGCTTTAAAAGATAAAAACTAGCTTTTTGGGCACACATTCCTAGGTGGCCAGCCATGCAAGTGAAATTTGGTCATTTTTATTGTTATTTTATATTTTATTCTTTAATTATATATAAATATCTAATTTTTAGTATTCATGTGCCAAATTTTAGATTTTTGAGACTTTTTGCTGTATTAGCGGTAAAATTGTCATTTTACCTAAATTATGATAATTTTTGATTTTTAATTTTTGATTTTATGTTATTTACTTAATTTAATTTGTCCTGAGACTTTTTTTAGTATTAGGGATTTATCTCAGAGTATTTGGTGTCTTTTAGGGTTTTCGGGTTGAGTTAGAATTTTTCATTGTTCATGTAGCGATCTAACTTCTCATTGTGCATCCGTCTTTAATACTAGGGTTTGAGCCGAGTTGTTATCATCTAGGTGGTTACTACTAGGGTCCGAACCGAGGTGTTACAACGTATCAACATTACGTTACACAAACCACGTCACATGCTATACACGCGACCCACGTAACACTTGCAATCCATTCAACATGCACTACATGCATCCACTCCATAGAGCCCACACACACATGCATATAACCACGTTGCATGTAATGACATCTGATCTTCTGTGTGCAAACTATACTCTACACATCAGATTAAATATTATACAAAATATCAGACATCTATGCATAACATTAAAAAAAATGATACACCTAAATTACTCATAAAGATTCTCATAAAATTAAAAATTAATTTTATTAAAATAAAATTAAATACTAAAGACATGATTTTCAGTATACCAACCCGAACAATCTTCCACTTATACTCAAAACCATACTGCCATACATTTCACTCCCATACCCTTTACTTGATTATCAAAATTCTTAGCCGGTAAGCTCTTTGTAAAAGGATCTGCATTGCAGTCTCCTGAAGTAATCTTCGTCATAGTAATACCACCATTCTGTATAATTTCTCGTATCAGGTGATACTTACACTCAATGTGCTTTCTTTTCTTATGAATTCTTGGTTCCTTCGAGTTTACAGCCACTCTATTATTATCATAATAAAGTATAATAGCCGATTGGACTGAAGGTACCATGTCTAGATCCAATAGGAAGTTCCTAAGCTAAACGACCTCCTTGGCTGCTTTAGATGCTACCACATACTTAGCCTTCATGATGGAATCAACAATGTAAAACTACTTGATACTCTTCTAACTTATAGCTCCACCTCCTAAGGTCAACACATATCTTGAGGTACACTTATGAAAATTCCTTTCAGACTGAAAATTTGAGTATATGTACCCTAAAGGTACTAGACTGTCTACTTGGTAAATCAACATATAATTCTTAGTTCTTTTCAGGTACTTAATTATATTCTTTACCGTAGTCCAATACTCCTGCTCTATATTAGACTGATATCTGCTAACCATGCCAGCACAAAGCAAATGTCGGGTCTAGAGCAAAGCATAGCATACATGCGGCTTCTTATTGCCGAAGCATAATGAACCGCATTCATCTTCTCTACCTCATCAGGTGTCTTAGGACACTAATCCGTGGATAGAGTGATTCCATACTAGAAAGTGAGAAACTCTTTCTTGAAATCCTGCATGCTAGAACGAGTAAGGATATCATCGATATACTTTGCTTGTGATAAGCCTAACATTCTTTATTTCAGATCTCACACAAGCTTGATTCCAATGATGTAACTAGCTTCTTTCAAGTCTTTCATATCGAACTACCCAGATAACCATACTTTAACAGTAGATAATGCCCCCACATCGTTTTTGATGAGCAAGATATCGTCTACGTAAAGTACTAAAAAGATCACCACGCTTTCTCACGCTTTTTGTACACATATGACTATTCGTACTTTGATCAAAATTATAAGACTTAATGGCATGATCAAACCGAGTGTTCCAAGACCTCAATACCTGCTTAAGTCCATAAATGGATCTCTTAAACTTACACAACATGTGTTCTTGGCCCTTTGTAATGAATCCGTCTAGTTGTATCATATAGATATACTTATGAAGACTTTCATTAAGGAAAGCTGTCTTGACATCCATTTATTAGTTTCGTAATTAAATTGTGCGACAATAGATAAGAAAATCTTAATAGACTTAAGAATGGCTACCGGCAAAAAGGTTTCCTCATAATCGATATCTTCTTTCTAAGTGAACCCTTTAGCAACAAGCCTAACTTTGAAGATTTCAATCTTCCCGTCTGCTCTTTTCTTCCACTTATAGATCCATTTGCATTCAATAGATTTTATTCCTTCGAGTAGTTCTACAAGTTTTCAAACTTGATTAGAATACATAGATTTTATTTTTGAATTTATAATCCTTTCCCAAAGATCTGCATCTTAGTCTTGAAGTGTTTTATTGTAGTTATAGGGTTCGGTGTCTAATTCTGTTACGATCCTGTCAAAAGACTCTCCCAAGAACATATACCGATCAGGTTGATGAACAACCCCCCCACTACGACAAGGCACTACCTGTATCTGTGTACTAGCAGTAACACGCTGTGCAGAATCTGAATCCTATGCATCAACACCCTGTTCTTAAGTTGCACCTGTCCCGATAATCCTTCCATTATGACGAAATAATGGAATATCAGTGACTTGTTCTTCCATTCTATTGGTATTTCCTCTCAGTTCTTCTAGAATATTGTTACTATTGGGCCTGTGATTTATAATATAATCCTCTTCTAAGAATCGGACATTGGTGCTAACAATGACCTTTTAATTCTTTAGATTATAAAATATACCACCTTTCATTTCCTTGAAATACTCCATAAAAAGATAGACTTCTGTTCTCGATTTCAATTTACCCACGTTCCCTTTCAGTACATATGCTGGACACTCCCAAATCTGAATGCGTTTTAAACTAGGCTTACGCCCGGTCCACAATTCTGTGGGAGTAAAAGGTACTGACTTAGAAGGTACCATGCTTAGAATGAAAGCTGCTATCTCTAAAACGAGTCCCCAAAATAAATCGGGTAAACCTAAATAACTCATTATGGACCTTACCATCTCTATAAGAGTTCTATTCATTCTTTTTGCTACACTATTCTGCTGCAGAGTGCTAGGTGCATCAGGTAAATGTATCCATACCTAGAGTAGTCATTAATGAAACTGACAAAGTACTCAAAGCCACCTCTAGCTCAGATTGTCATGGGACCACACACATTAGAATAAACTTGCTCCAATGGTTCTTTAGCTCTATAGTCTTTGGCCAAAAAGGGCCTCGTGGTCATTTTACCATCTAAGCAAGATTTATAGACTGAAAGTGCCTCCACTTCTAATGAATTCAAAGGTCCATCTACTATCAGTCTGTTTATCCTTTTTAGATTAATATGACTCAAGCATAAGTGCCAAAGAAATATTTAGTTCATTAAAAAAAGAGACTTTCTCTTATATGGTAATATAGATGTATTATTCATTTCAGTTAGTTGCAATGTAGGAGAGATAAGAGTAATAACATAAAGATCATCTACAATGTATCAGAACAGATAACCCGTTTTTATCCTTAATAACCACAGAATTATTAAAATAAATCAAATATATGTCTTTAACAAATTTAGAAACGAAAACTATGTTTCTTCAAATGAAAGGTACATAAAGACAATCTCTTAATATTAAAACTCGATCTCTACCAAAACTAAGAGTGACATCTCCCACTACAACTGTTGTTGCCTTTGTATTATTGTCCACATGCAGGTATATTTTTCCATCATTGAGTTGTCGAATTTTTTGGAACCCCTATAATGAATTGCAAACATGATTAGTGGCTCTCGTATCTACACACCAGATACCAGTAAATAACACTACTAAATATGTTTCGACAACCAGTGAATAGAAATTACCCTGTTTATTCTTTCTTCTAAGAAATACTGAACATAACTTTTTTCAATACCTAAGCTGGTGACAGTGATAGCACTTGCCTCTCGGTTTCTTCAAACCAGCTTTTGGTCCCTTAATTGCTTTTCGACTTGTGTTTTCCTGTGTCTAAATCTTTTTCTTCTTCTTACCTTTTAGCTTAGATGAAGTACCCTTCTCAGTCACATACACAGTACCTAGCTTCCTAAGAACACCATCAGCTGCTTGAAGTTCCTTAAGAAGTTCTGCCAATGTGTAGCTGACCTTATTCATAGAATAGTTCAGGCAGAACTACTTAAAACTTTCAGGCAGGGATTGGAGTATGATATCAACATGGGTTTTTTCGTCAATTTCAGCTCCAAGGATCTCCAGTTCATTCAAAAGGCTAATCATATTCAGAACATGATCCCTTACTTGTGTACCTTTAGCCATATTTGCATTCATTAGAGATTTTATGGTCACTTGCCTAGAAGCACAATTTTAATCTTTAAAAATATCTTTGAGGTTCATCATCATGTCATAGGCACAAGACATAGACTGATGCTGATACTGTAAAATATTTGACATTGAAGCCAAAATATAACAGCGAGCCATCTGATCAGCTTTCTGCCACTTCTGCTGAGTCTAGGTTTCCCTTTCGGTAGCATCCCTATCAGGTACTGGTGGACATATCTTAATTAACACAAACTTATAATTCTAGGCAGTTAAGACAATGTCCAAGTTCTATTTTCAGTCAACATAATTTGGTCCAATAAGTTAGTTTTCTTTGAGAAATGAAGCGAGTAGATTAAAAGTCATTTTAATGCTGAGAATCACATAATTAAAAAATACCATTAATTATGATGAGCAAAATATTAAATTCATTTTAATTTGGTTCCCTCTACCATTTTAAAAATAATTTACCAGCAGCCTGGTAACCTGAGAATAGCATGTCACGTTGTGAGAACGTCTACTATCCTTCATAAGACCAAACAAGTTAATTCCTTTTAATTTTACTATCTAGGCAACTAACCCTACCAAGTAAAATTAAATATTTGGCATAGTTTCAATTTAGTATATAATAACAGTGACTTAGATAGATATGATACTTTTATATACAGTTAAGTATTAATCATCACCTAATCCCAAATCAATCGCTTCGCAATAAACCCTTCAGTTGGAGAAGTGATCCACACTAATAATTATCTAGAATTATCTTTAAAGTAGGTTTGTACTAGTGATACCATAATTAATCTACCGTTGGGGAGGAAGATCTTACTGCCAATACGCAAAATTTAATTGCATCGCCTACAAACTGATGATGGAGACCGCAGAATTTATCTGTAAATAAATTTTCTCTCTCACTTAGATTTTTAAAACATTTTTTAGGATTATAAAAATCCGTTTAATTAAAATAAATTTATTAATTTCAAAAATCACATGATCTAAAGAATCAAATATTTTTTCGTGTACACGATTCTAAATATTCTGGTTTATCAAACCATCTTTTCGTGTTTAAATGTGCAACAAATAAAATTTAATAAATGCACTGTATTTTCTTCAACTTTTCAACTATGGTAGTCATTAAAGGTATTTATTTATTTTATTTTATTTTTAATTTCACATTTTTAAAAAAATAATAATTTATTTCAATTAAACATTTTTTCATTTAATTAATTCAAAATTTAGAATTAATTTTTATATTTTTTAAGATATCCAATTTTATGAAAAATCATTTTCAACGTGATATTTTGTAAAAAAATAAAATATCAAAATCTTTTTCATTTAATTAAAAAAACTTAATTTTATTTTATATTGTAAAATATTTTAATTAAAATCGAATTTCTGAATTAATTAAAAACAACATAATAAATAAAACAGATATGCAATCATCCACGCAATATATATATAAACATGATATGCATATATCCTGATTTTATGATCCAAGTGAAATGCTGAGACGCTTCAGTCTCTCAAAGGGAATAAGTTGTATCAATCCCTGTTCGCCTATAATTTTGTGTCCTGATTGCATTAGACATTCTTGATATTATCTGATATATCAATATATATCATATCAGTCTCGTATATATCAGAATATCAATCAAAACTGTTAACCCAATAGCTTTTTAATTTGATTTTGATGATTTTCATAATTTATTTTCTAAGAATAAATGATTTTAAATGGATAACATTTCATATTTTCAAAATGAAAGTGTTAATATATTTTGAACAATCAAAATTGACACCTTAGCCAAAAAGGAATGATTTCTATCTCAAAAGGTTCAAACACTTAAGTATTATTTGAATAGAATATTTTGTATTGATCTTAATTGAAAATTAGTGTCGACACAAACTAATTTTGTGTCAACACAAAAATGCCGAAGTGCCTAGGATTCTTTTTGAGTCGACACAAACCAGATTTGTGTTGACACAAAAGTGATCCTCACTTTTGATTTTCGGAAGTTTGGGTCGACACAAATAAAAATTGTGTCGACACAAAACAACCGAGACCTCCTACAAATTTTTGGTGTCGACCCCAAGACAAATCGTGTTGACCCAAAAGTCCCGAGCCTGCCTGCAGAATTTTGGTGTCGATGCCAAGAAGATTTGTGTCGACACAAAACAACCGAAACTGACTGCAGAATTTTGGTGTCGACCCCAAAGCACATTTGTGTCGACACAAATGTACCGAGACTTCCTTCAGAGATTTAGTATCGACACCAAAGGCAAGTTGAGTCGACACAAAGTTGTTCTTCCGGATGCTGAAGTTTCAAACGAGTCGACACCAGATTCATTTGTGTTGACCCCGAGAACGTTAGAAGGTAAAGTGCAGAATTTGTGTCGACCCCTCAAAACATTCGTGTCGACCCAACCACTTAAAGATCCCTGCCCTAGACACTTTGTGTCGACACCAAAGACATTTGTGTCGACCCTAAAGACGAAAATTCAAAATACGGTAGATCTTAACGGTTGGATTTTTGGCATTTATGGCCCCCACCGACCTCCAACAGTCAAGAACTCACAAGAACTTATATAAGAAGTTACTTCTCAGCATTTAAAAAGATTGGAGACTTTCATTTACTATTCTATTGCTCAAACCAATCTCAAAAATCATCAAGCTCATATTTATTGCTGTAATTCCTATTCGTGTTCCTCATTTCTCATTTTTCTTTCATTTATTGTAAATCAATCCTGTAAAGAGAGTAAGTGTTCTTCATTTATTACATCTCATTTATTATAATCAATGGTGAGTCACCCTTTAGCGTTTGAGTGAGTGAGTGAAACTTATCAAAAAAAAGTTCAAGAGAGATTAGAAGAAAATAGGAGCTTATTTTTATAGGATCTTCTTGAAGCTGTATAAGGCTTGTGAATGTGCCCGTAAACATTCAGATAGCTCAAGTGAAGTTTTGAAGCTTGTAAAGGCTTGGAATACGCCCGTGAAGTATTCTGAATAGTGAAAATACTCAAGGGAGATCTTGAGAAGTGGACGTAGGTTAGGATAAAGACAAACTACTATAAATCGCTGGTGTCTAGTTCTTATTCTCTATCCCCCATCTTTTAATATTTGAATTGCTTATATATTTGCATATCTTACTTTATTGTAATATTAAAAGATTTCTGAAAAGATTTTTAAATTGTTATTTATTTTTTAAAAATCTAATTCACCCCCCCTCTTGAGTTACCTAGATCTAACAAAAACCAACCCCAGGAGAGAGAAAGCTGCCAGCCACAACCAGCCACCGATGGCACCACCTTCCTGCCACCTTCAGGCAGCTTATGCCGCCTCATCCAAACTCCGTTTTCAACAAGCTTTATACCATTGAAAAGCACTCAAAACATGAAATTTTTGGTCAAAAAATTTGCTCGAAAACAACCCGAAAAATGGCCAAAAGAACTTCCCAAACCACAAAAAATGCTGCTGCCCGCAACAGCACTGCACTGCCAAATTTTTGAGGTCGTTCTGGTCTTATCCAAACTTCGTTTTCGATATTCTTTATATCAATGGAAAGTTCTTGAAATATAGAATTTTTTTGTCAAAAAATTTGGTCAAGAACAGTCTGAAAAATGGCAAAAAAAATAGCCTGAAGCAATTGTCGCTGCCCCTTGTGCACCGTTACCCATTCTACCGCCCGTTTGGACTTTTTTCGGTGATTCTTTGGTACTAGTTTTTTTTTAAAAATAGCTTAAATATTCAGCCACATGATACTTCAAAGAACGCTTCAAAAATAGTCTAAAAAAGGCCCAAAAATAGCCCCCGAACAGTGCCATTATTGAATCGTAGTATTTTGATACTTTTACCCAGACGCTTCATCTACTAATGTACCAGAACAGATAATCCGTTTATTATCCTTGATAACCACAGAGTTATTAAAATAAAGCAAATATCTATCTTTAACTAATCTAAAAACAAAAACTAAATTCATTGTAATGGAAGGTACATAAAGACAATATCTCAATATAAAAATTCGATCTCTACCAAAACTGAGAATGGCATCTCTTACTGCAACTATTATTACCTTTGTATTATTACCCATATGTAGATAAATCTCTCTATTACTAAGTTATCGAATTTTCTGGAACCCCTGCAATAAATTGCAGACATGATTAGTGGCTCCCATATCTACACACTAGGTACAGGTAGATAACACTGCTAAACATATTTTCACAACTAGTTAACAGAAATTATCCTATTTTTTCTGCCTTCTGAGAAATACTAGACATAATTTTTTCTAGTGTCGTGTCTGGTTGCAGTGAAATCATTTACCTTTTGACTTTTTCACACCAGTCTATGGTCCACTAACTACCCTAGAAATCGTATATCCCTGTTTCTGAACCTTTTTCTTTTTCATGCCTTTCGGCTCAGAGGAAGAATCTTTTTCAAAAATAAACACATTTTCTAATACTGAAGGAATGCCATTGGTAATTAAAGTTATATCCAAGTTACTTTTTTAGTTAACAAAATTTGGTCATGTAAGTTTGTTTTCTTTGAGTATTAATGCGAGTGGGTTGAAAGCCATTTTAGTCCTGAAAATCACATAATTAAAATACCGTCAATTATGATAAGCGAAACTTTAAGTTTATTTTAATTTGGTTCCCTATACCATTTTAAAATTAATTCGCCAGTAGCCTGATAACCTGAGAATAACATGCCTCATTTCTAGAACGTCTACTATTCTTTATAAGATCAGACAAGCTAATTCTTTTTAATTTTACTATCTAGGCAACTAACCCTGCCAAGTAAAATTGAATAGTTGATATAGTTTCGATCCAGTATATACAAGCAGTGAGTCATATGGAAAGGATAATATTATATACAACTAAGTGTTAACCACTACCTAATCCCAAATCAATCACTTCGCAATGAACTTTTCAGATGAAGAATTGATCCACACTAATAATTATCCAGAATTATCCCTAAAGAAGGTTTGTACTGCCGATACCGCAATTAATCTGTCCGATGAGGAGGAAGGTTTTACTGCCAACACGTAGTGTTTAACTGCATCTCCTATAAACTAGTGATGGAGATTGCGTGATTTATCTGTTAATAAATTCTCTCTCCTACTTAGATTTTTAAAATATTTTTTGAGAGTTATAAAAATTTATTTAATTAAAATAAATTTATTAATTTCGAAAATCGCTCGATCTGAAAGAACCAAACATCTTTCCGTGTACACGATTCTAAATATTCTGATTTATCAAACTATCTTTTTGTATTTAAATGCGTACCCAATAAAATTTAATAAATGTACAGTTTGTTTTTAATTTTTCAGCTAAGGTAGTGATTAAAGATATTTATTTATTTTATTTTTTGTTTCATATTTTTTAAAAAATAATAATTTATTTCAATTAAATATTTTTTTATTTAATTAATTTAAAATTTAGAATTAGTTCTCACGTTTTTTAATATATCTGATTTTATGAAAAATCATCTTAAACGTGATATTTTATGAAAAAATAAGACATATAATTTTTTTTAATTAAAATTAATTAATTAAAAAAATTAATTTTATTTTTTATTATAAAATATTTTAATTAAATCGAATTTTTGAATTAATTAAATGCCAAAATAAGTCAAACAGATATGCAATCATCCACGCAGTTCATATATATATAAATACGATATGCATATATCTTGATTTTATATTGCAAATGAAACATTGAAGCGTTTCAGTTTCACTGAAGAGAACAAGCTGTATCAATCCTTGTTTGTCTCTGATTCTATGACCCAATTACATCAGGATTTTTTGATTCACTATGATATATCAAAATATATATCATATCAGTCTCGTATATATCAGAAAACGCAAAAAAAATAGCCTTGGGAAAGAGAACCACCGCCGACCACCACCTTGCCGCTGTCGGCGCTTAGTGCCGCCATTTTTAGATGGCTTTTGCCGCCTCATCTGAGCTCTGTTTTTGACGTTCTTTATACCGGAAGAAAGCTCTTGAAATATACAATTTTTTTATCAAAAAATATGCTCGAAAATAGAATAGAGAACAGCCCAAAAAATTGCCTAAAGCCATTGTCGCCACCTCTATGCGTCGCCGCCTCCTGTTTTGCTACCCCTTTTGGGCTTTTTTCAGGGCTTCTTTGGTGCACATTTTTTTTTTGAAAAAAATAACTCAAATATCCAATCACACGTTACTTCAAAGAACACCTCAAAAATAATTCTGAAAATAGCTCAAAAATAGCCCCCAAACAGTGCCGCCGTCGCTGCAAAAAACTACCTGTTTTGCAGCTTGCTTGATTCTATTTTCGGCCCAATTTTTTTATGGTTATTGGAAAATATTATAAGGTATGCTTGCTATTATTTTATTTCTTAAAAAATTTCTCAAAAAATAGTCCTAAAAATGACACGACCGCTGAATCCCCGCTGACAAATCTGCCGAAATTGGGCTATTTTTAATGATTTTTCCACTATTTTTGACTTATTTTTGCTACTATTCTTAATGCATAAATACTACAGAAAACTCATCGAAAAAATTGTTTAAATCCCATAAAAAAATTACCGCAATCCGTGGCCCGTTAAAATCCCAAAACCACTGCCGATGCTGCTTCTGTTCTTTGTGTTCTTAAATATTCAACATGTTCTTAAATAATCTAAATAAATATTTAAAAATATAAAACTAACTATTACATCGATCTTATGTCTTGAAGGGTCACATTCGATCTATCACGTTCAACCCCCTTAATTTAAAAAAATAATCATCATTCAAAACCATTCAATCAAACTTGAATTTATGACGATCATAAAACGTGATTTGGACACCTGCAAAACAAAGTTAGCAATAGTTCTAAAACTATCCAGCCCCAATAACTATTAACAAAAAATAAAATGACTTTGATACCAATTGTTGGAGGTAAAACTGTCAAGATCATTATTTTTGCAAATAATTTTTGAAAAAAAATAACTAAATGGGCAAATGCCGAAACGGGCTCAGGTAAAACTTTTGATGGCGAATGATCAAAATTAAAACCCATGCAACCATAATTAATTTAGAAGAATATCTTTTTACCAGTCGAATCTTCAACTACGTTTTTTATTACGAGTTGAAACTCCCGTCAGACGTTCTATTTGTTTCCTTATGCGATTCCAGAATATAATGTAGGCTATAATCATTTGAGAATTCGTACCGGCAGAACCTGGACGACTTTAGTCTTGAAAGACAAGTTATGAAATTGGTTCAGCCTACCCGTATATTTATAGCGCTACAACAGGGACCTATGAAATAATTATGAGTAAAACTTCCAGTGGAACACAGACACCTGTCAGCGGTTTTCGCAATTAAACAAATCTCATAACGGTATCTGTAATTATGAAAACCTTACAACGGTTTCTATAATTTTTAAAAAACATTGAATTATAGTCACACCACTAAAAAACTATAATTGCACTCTGACCCATAATCTCAAGACCTCTCGCATTGAACTCTTGTTATTAAATGCTTACTATTTCTCTACACGTTAAGATTTTTGATAGTCGACAATTAAATTTAATTATTGACAATTTAATTTAATCAGCATCTTCTAATTTTTTAAGCCCTTTCGCTTAACTTATTTGACCACCGAATAATCAAATCCACCTGCAGGATTTGGGCCGGTCAAAACTTATAAGTATCTTTAAGGGGGTATCGTCAATTTCTATTATTCGAGATGTGGATTCTGTCAATAATTAATATTCACTATATAAATGATACCGCTATCCAACTCACTAGAAATTTAGACCCATATAAGATCGCACTCTCTAATGAATCAAAATAACGAATATCAAATATACGCAAATCAATAATTATTTCAGAAATAAGAGTATAAGCACTATTCATAATAACCTTGTAGTGTAAATTAATTTATATAATCA
Organism: Heliamphora pulchella; assembly: GCA_032270985.1. Taxonomy (NCBI): domain Eukaryota; kingdom Viridiplantae; phylum Streptophyta; class Magnoliopsida; order Ericales; family Sarraceniaceae; genus Heliamphora; species Heliamphora pulchella. The sequence continues at coordinate 13,015 of JAULJZ010203161.1, forward strand.
GTATAAAATTAATTACCCCAATGTGTCCCGTTAAATACACACAAAGTGTACTAGCACCTAGAGTTTGAATAATAAACGACGCTATTATTTGTTTTTCGTAACTACGATAGACCTATTAAAACACTGTACCACAGTCGTACCGATGGTATATCTATTTTCATCTTAATTGTGATCATAAAATTTATATTTTGTAAGAATCTAAAATATAATCTTTTGTGTGCAAGTCGTACTCTACACACCAGATTAAATATTACACAGAATATTAGATATATATGCATAACATTAAAGAAATGATATACATACATTGCTTATAAAGATTCTCATAAAATAAAATTTTAATTTTATTAAAAATAAAATTAAATACTAAAATATGATTTTTTCAGTATTCCAACCCTAACACAACCCTCCTACTACGACGACACACTACCTGCGTCTGTGTGCCAGCAGCAACACGCTGTACAAAATTTGAACCATGTGCATTATTTCCCACATGCTTGTCTTGTTAGGGGCGGCGGATAATAGGCGGTGGCACTAGGGGCGGTGGCAGCAACTTCAGGAAGTTTTTTGGGTTGTTTTTTAGGTTGTTTTCGAGCAAATTTTTTGACAAAAAAATTTAATTTTCGATAGCTTTCTTTTAGTATAAAGAATGTCAAAAATGGAGCTCGAATGTAGTAGTAAAAGCCGCTTGAAGGTGGCAACACAAGGCAACGCTGGCGGGTTGGTGGTGGCCGGCGATTTTGGCTTGGGTCGGGACTGGTTTTTGATCAATTTTTGATATATTCGAGACTAATATATGATATATTTGCATATCATACAGTATTAGGGTCTCTTGACCTAATCAGGATATAGGAATCAGACATGAAAGAGAATTGATGCAACTTATCTTCAATAGGAGTTTGAAACTCACGAGAGTTTTTTATTCGATCATAAAATTGGGATATATGTATATCGCATATATATATGAACTGCGTGGATGATTTCATATCTATTTTATTTATCCTGTTAATTTAATTAATTCAAAATTTTAATTTTAATTAAAATATTTTGTAATATGAAATAAAATTAAAAATTTTAATTAATTAGTTTTAATTAAATAAAAAAACTTTAAATATTTTATTTTTTACAAAATATCACTTTTAAGATGATTTTTCATAAAATCGAATATCTTGGAAAAATGTGAAAAAAATTTTCGAGTTTTGAATTAATTAAAAGGAAAAAAATTTAATTTAAATAAATTATTATTTTTCAAAAAATATAGAACAAAAAAATAAAATAAATAAATATCTTTAATCACTACCTTAGCTGAAAAATTGAAAAAAAAAATTGTGCATTTATTAAATTTTATTTGTTACGCATTTAAGTACGAAAAGGTGGTTTGGCAAACCGAAATCTTTATAATCGTGTACACCGAAATATGTTTTTATGTTTTCAAATCGTGTGATTCCCGAAATTAATAAATTTATTTTAGTTGAACGGTATTTTATAATTCTAAAAAATGTTTTAAAAATCTAAGTAGGAGAAAAAGTTTATTCACAGATAAATCCCGCGGTCTCCATTACCAATTTGTAGGCGATGCAATTAAACCCTACATGTTGGCAGTAAGGCCTTTCTGCCCATCGAACAAATTAATTGCGGTATCACCAGTTTAAACCTCATTTAGGAATAATTTTGGATAATTGTTAGTATAGGTTACTTCTCCATCTGAAGGGTTCATTACGAAGTAATTGATTTGAGATTAAGTAATGGTTAACAATTAGCTGTATATAATAGTATCCTCTCCATCTAAGTCACTGCTATTATATACTGGACCTGTGACGCCCCGTCCTCTAGGCACGTCGGGACATATGTAACTATAAATAAGGAAGTTATTCTAGTCATGCATTCATAATTACATACGATAATTACTACATCATTAAAGGTTCACAATTTGTTCAAAATACTAAACGATTACAGTCATCCAAAGAATTCAACAAAAGTTACAATATGTCTATGGAAAAAACTGAACAAAAATCAAAAAGAGAGAATTCTACGTCTTCAAGTGATGTTGTTGGGGTCGGCTTGCTCCTACCACTCTCCCTGCTCCTCGAAATCTTCTACTCCTACAAACACTCCTTTCTCAAACTGTTCTTCTTTACCTGTGGCACGAATGCCATGTGCCAGAACCCAGAAGCAAATTTCCTATATAGTCTAACAAACTCACAACAAAATATCCTACAATACATATCGTATAACACCCGATACAATTTTAAGGCTAAAGCGACAGACAATTTATCATTTCAACATGACAAGCATATATAAGAGTAATTGTACGAGTGCGTGATATGGATGAATGTAATGCAGTTGCCCAACCCGACATACATCCAAAACGATATCATAAATTTCACGCCAGGAATTATAGAGTAGATTTGATAGTATATTGATCACCGAACCTATCATCACCTCATTGCGAATGGTAAACCCTCGCGTTAGCTACAAACCTTAGCCGTTTTATGCAATGGCAACAGCGTGGGAACTGGCCTTTATCTAATTTTACCCATCCTTATTCCAAGCCAACCAATCCCACCTTAAGGACCAAGATACTCGTTTGGCGTCAACTCAAAGTCTAATTAAAGCTAGTAACGAACCCATGGTGCCTAATCTCCCTTTTTTTTAATATGAAATAATCTCCCATTTCATTTTCAAATATGGCAACCAGGGACACCCTAGATCCATAATCAGAGAAAGAACGATTTTTATATAAGCCAACCCGCAATGAAAGATATGAAAGGGACTCTGATAACCCCCAAGATGCAATATATGAATGCTCATGATGTGCAATATGCTTCTCATGTACAATTAATTATAACATGGCATGTAAGTACAGTATGGCACAGGGTATAATCTACTAAAGCATAGAGTACAAGCATGCGAAGTATAAATCATAACTTATGTGACATAGGATCGAAATATCGACATGGGTTTATTTCATCAAAATCATCATTTTCATACACCAATTATTCACCAAGTTCATATAAAGTCCATAGATTCAAGTTTCACAAAGTAACACACCATTCGTACACTTAGCCAAATTTAGGTAAATGTTTAATCGCTAATTTTAAAGTTGCGACAGTGTTTCAAGGTACTTAGGTATAAATTTAATTTCTAAAATTTGAACACCAATTAGATAAAATTATTTTCTACAACTTTCATATTTAACACTAAGGTCAGATCCTAGCGCAAAAAGGTCATTTATTTTATTTAAGTGAAAACTATTCAGCATGTTACAGAGAAAAACGTAGAATTTAGGCCTCTGTTGACCACGGTTTTGGGGCATCAATTCAAGGACTATAGGTCTAATATTTGGGAAAATGTTAGTTTAAGGTGTCCTTTACGATTTTCATATTTTGTACTAGGGCAAGTTGTTTGAAAACAGTTAGTGAGTTTGGCTACTTTATAAAATAGGTTCAATCAGCCTAAAAAGGGTCTACAGAATAGGTTTTTGACAGGGAATGCTAAAAACATTTTGGGTACCATCCGAGGTAATTTTGGACTGATTTTTGTTCAGTATTTAGTTTAATATGCTAACTACATTTTTCAAGTTTACCACTTTTGGATTTAGCTACTAAAAACTTGGGGTTTTGATCTCACAAAAATGTGTGACAGAGAACTCTGTTAGTCACTGAATCTCAATAGTGACTTTGGGAAGGATTTTAACCTATCAAGACTGCATATTTGTGTCTCATTTTTGGTGAATAGTGAGATAAACATGTCATCTACAAGTTTTATTTTTTGACCCAAGCTCGGTTCCTACTCTAACTTAGGGTGTTTAGGTCTATAACTCAGAGTGGTCAAGATCTGATACTCTTTGGCAAAAAATGATATATTTGGAGTTCTATCTAACGAAATCACTTTGAACTAATTTTGTGTGAAAGAGAACTCAAAAATTTAGGTCTGGACATAAAAATCAATTTAATTTTACAATTAGTTATGATGTTTTAAAGTTCGTGGCAAAATATTGGTAAGCCCAAAAAAATAGGTTATTTAGGGTTTTAGTAGCTTAGCTCTTGTTGTGTGTATTTTTGATGTATTTTCTTTGCATGCATGTCATATAGTTATACAAACCAAAACTCCAGAACATATTCAAGCCATAAAACTCAAAAATATTCTCATGCAAGCACATGCAAAGCTTAATCATACACTAATATTCTACAATCTACTCTTACGACGCCTTTTTAAGTTAATCTTTGTTTCTTATTCTTAAGGTTGATTATAGAGATGGATTGAGGGCTATTTTATAAGAGAATATCAAAAGATTTTAGGAGATTTACTTACCTTATTGAATGCTCAAAAGGTTAAAGAAAAGTGGAACTTAGCTTTAATGCTCTCTCCTTGATCCCTCCAGGCTCCTTCCTTCTTCTTCCTTCCTTCTTCTTCTTGAGAACACTTAGGATATTTTTTTGTGGTCTCTCTCGCTCACTCTCTCTCTTAGCCTAATAGCACGTAAGGAATTAGAGGGTTTAGTTTGTTTTTTATACAAAGATTTTAATGGAGGGGTAATTATTGCATATAACTTTAAATTTAAATTTTCCTTGATTCCTATTGGTTGCATGGGGTGGTGTAGTCTTTTTAAAACTTACAAATCTAATTTTGGCAGCTTGGGAAGTCGGCTAAGGGTAGGTTTGGGGCAGACCAATCTGATTTTGTATTAAATTAGGGTTTAAATTAAGTTTTGGTACCATTTGTAAAAAAAAATGCATAAAATATTAATTTTATGTATCTTTTTTGGTATCTAAATGTACTAAAACCTATTATATTAATGTTTTTATAATTAATTTAGTATTTTTATGATTTTCATAATTTTGATAGTAATTAATTAAATAGGTATAGACTTTTAAGTTAATTTAAGATAGTTTGACAAGAATTGACTTTTTGACTTATTTATTATGTAGAGACTTTAAATAATTAATTATTTGCTTTTGTTGACCTATATCATTATATTATTATGTATATTACTTGTATAAAAAGTATTAAGTCATAATTATGCTTAATTTTTACATCTTTTTCTCATTTTTAAGCTTAAAAAGACAAAAATAGCTTTTTAGGCATAATTCCCTAGGTGGCCGGCCATGCACGGGTAATTTTATCATTTTTGTTGTTACTTTGTCTTTTATTAATTTATTATATATAAATATCTGATTTTGGGTGTCCATGTGTCAAATTTTGAATTTTTAGGACTTTTTGCTGTATTATGGACAAAATGGTCATTTTACCCTAATTATGAGATTTTTTTTAATTTTTAATTTTATATTTTATGTTATTTACTTAATTTAATCTATCCCGAGACTTTTTTGAGTATTAGGATTTTACCTCTGAGTATTTGATCTTTTTAAGATTTTTCGGGTCAAATTAGGATTTTGGGTTGAGTTACTATTTCCATCTTTCTAGCGGCCTAAGATCTTGTCAACTAACCATTACTAATACTAGGGTTTAGGCTAGATCGCTCTACGGGTAGTTACAGTCTGAGTTGTCACAACTAGGGTACAGGCCAGGGTGTTACAATCTACCCACTTTAAAATAAATTTCGTCCTCGAAATTTCGTAACATACTTCATCATGTGAATGGTTGGGGATGATTCACTAGCATTGTGTCTTCTCATCTTGGCTTTCTCACTTCTGTGCTGCTTCCCTAGAGCTTCTATTAATAGAATCGCTTTTTCCTTTGGAGTACCTAACCTTGGATCTCTACTAAGCTCTCCTTGAAGTTATGTCCTTGTATTCATATACAACTCAGGGTAACTCGATTGTTTGATGGGGCATTTGTATTGGCGAGCATGTAAGGTATTCTTCCGTTGAAGTTACTTGATTTACTCATCTTTGCATTACTCAGTGTTAGGGTTTTCACGTTGTTCTCAATAAAATCCATAACTCCCAGGTCGTATGGCATAAGGGTGTTGATCCTCTCAACATGCACGCTACTACAAACATAGTCCATTTGCATGCTATATTCTAAGGGTGTATCGTTGTTTATAGTTTACTCTTTAACACTTTGGGTTCCAAGGACAAAGATTACCTACGTACTAAAGATATAGAAGGATGAGATGTTTCTAGAATCAAACAATATTCTCCCTAAGGTGTTGAACAGTATGGACATACCTTGTATGACTTGTGTACCCTCTCTCTCATACTTTTGCAAAGCAAAGATTTGTTCTCCCACTGGTCGACTCTCGTTGCCATTTTTGGTGTTCCTTAGTCTTTCTTCGCTGCTAGGGCCCTTTTGAGGCCTTAGGTTCCTATTGAGGAGTGATCTTCCTTTCTCACTCTACTGGTTGACAATAGGTCTGGCCGCTTAAATAGGCTTGTTGGCCTAACAAGGCTTCAACGACCATTTTGATGATAACAAACCGAAGTATCTAATTATGCAAATTGAGATCAT
>JAULJZ010203172.1:0-19425 GCA_032270985.1 Heliamphora pulchella
TACTTTGTCTTAAAAGTGTTTGACTTAATTTTCAATTAAGATCAACACAAAATATTCTATTCAAGGAATACTTAAGTATTTAAACCTTTTGAGATAAAATTCATTTCTTTTTTGCTAAGGTGCCAACCTTGATTGTTCAAAATATGTTAACACATTTATTTTAGAAATATAAAATATTATCCATTTAAATCTATTTATTATTAGAAAATAAATTATGAAAATCATCAAAATCAAATTAAAAAGCCCTTGGGCTAACAGATTCTTTTGTAACTCTCTCAATGGGTGAAAGTCTATATAAGCTTTCATCCCATTCGGTTTTCAGACAGAGGAAGTACAGAGGTAAGGTGAAGAGGTGAGATACACATATTCTGATTGCAAAGCTGTGAGAGAGAGAGAGAGAAAGATAGATGAGGTGCGTTCGTAGCCGATCCTTGGTGGTGTTCCAACGATCGTGTCAGTCGTTTTATCCTAAGAGAGTAACGCCGGTGGAAAACCTACAATACATTCGGTAGGCGATGAATCATTATTAAGAAAACTGCGTTTGCAAGACTCGATTTGTATATTCTGTTCATGATAATTTTCTGTATTTCCTTTCCTGTAATTTTAATTTATTGTAATTATTGAAAATTAATAAAGATGTATTTTTTAAATCACCGAGCATGTATATATTGTTGCGTTAGATTTCTCCCAATACTTGTTTCATCATTTAGTTAAATTTTTATACTTTTTAGACTCCTCTAATTGAGACGAGTTGAAAAAGTAAAAAATTTTGATCAAAATATAAAAAAAGTTCAAAAAAGACGAAAACAAACAAAAAAATAAGCAAATAAACTAAATAAGTAAATTTATAAGTAAAATAAGCAAATAAGCCAAATCGCAAATTCACCAAACGGGGCCAATAACTAAATGTTATCAGTTGGAAACATTTACTTCTAAGCACAAAAAATTGTGCGAAACATACTTGGCAAAGCGTGAATAATAGCAATTAACTAATACAGAGAAATTGCGATACACATTCAACATAAATTAAAATGATATACATTTCAGTTAGCAAAACTCGAATAAATGCATTTGCAATAAAAATCAAATGATACATTTCTTCCATAATAATAAACGGTCAATGTATAAGTCACCATCATTCGTATTTACACTGAAAAAACAAGAAAATGCAGACAAAAATAATATCATAGCCCAAGAGATCAATAAAAAGATCTTTTAAAAAAAAACTACCAAAGAAAAAAAAGTCAAAACCAAAAATGACAGCAAATGATGTGAGAAATCCAAATAATTGCGGTTAATGGAAACAAGTGATTTGGAATCTACCAAAATATGAATAAAGATATCATAACCGAAAATTGGGGGTAAAATATTCAAGTCGGTATTTTCTTCCCAAAAAAAAATGAGATCAAAAACAAAAAAAATTAAATCGGGCAGGATTAATTCTATTACAACCTTCTTAAATAGGACTAGACCTAATTAACTCTTATAATAAATAAACTTAATTAACTCGTATAATAAATTTAAGACATAAAAATATATTATATATATATATATATCTTATTTTTTTATTTCTTATAATTTATTGATTTAGAGTTCTTAAAGCAACTAGTATTTTTATTTATTATACTATCTGTAACTGTTAGTGTTATAGAATTAGGCCCTAGCCTTATTTGTTTTAATTTGGCAAATCTAAGACAAAGTGCTTGATAAATTGCTATTCAAATTATTTATTTTATTTATTAATATTTTGACACTTGTTTTGTACGAGTTTTGAATTTAATATTACAGGATCTCACAAAAGGACTATAAATCATCAAAAAGTAGCCCGCGTCCGCACCCGCACTTGCGCTGTCAGACCGGTCCATTGCATATCTCGTTATCTCAAACTTTGCAACAAAATGTTGCAACACAAAATTCACCGCTCGAGCGGTAAAATGACCGCTCAAACGGTCAGCGGCAAGGACAGTTTTTAATTGTTGTCAACGAACTAGGGTTTTGGTAGGTGATAGGGCTGTTTAAAAATTCGTCCAACTTGTCCAACCGCCCCGCATCCGCCCACATCGCACCGACCCAAGCAAATTAAAAACAATTGGCAAAATAAATTGGACGGTTGAGAAAGAGACCACACGGGTCGGTTGATGGTAGCGGTTTCAATCACTTTCACCCGCTATTCAACCGACCTGCCCGCATATAATACTTATTACTTAATTATTTTTTATTTTATTGTTAATTTGTAACTCATAACTTCTAACCTAATCATTAATTCGTAAGGCATAAATAGAAAAGTAAAAATTAAAAATTTTAAGTCTCAATATCTCATACCAAATAATCTTTCTAATTTCTTTAATCCCAAAATATTTTTGATTTCTAATTTTCTATAACAGTGAGTCAGTAGTTTCGTGAGCCACTGACCTATGTTTATTTATTTTATCTTTTATTTGGTGTTTGTTACCTTATATCATGAATATAGGATGTTTATTTTTGTTATTACTTAAATGTATTATTAATTTATTTTTTAAAATTTTTACATGAATATTTTGTTTAAATTAATGTAGTCTCTATTTTGATTTTGGATTAATTAATATTTTAATAAAATATTTATTTAATTTTTGAACCGTCAATACGCCCAATTCGTCATTGCAAGACCGCCCAAAAAAATAACTAATCCGTTGATTTTATAAAGTGAGTGGTTCGGTGATAGATTGAAATTTTTTATACCGCCATAAATAGTTTGGTTAATGAATTTTTACTTAATCTGCACCGCGCCAACTCGCGCACACCCCTAGCAGGAAACTATAAATAGGATAGTTAGGGTTTCGTATTTGGTGCCTCCTTGATACAGTTATAATCCCTAGTCGCCAGAGAGCCTCCTACGATTATTCAACATACTCGCAAGTTAGTCTACAACTTGATGAACATTTAGCTTCTGCGCAGTCAAGTCAATCATCAAGAATTCAAACCTTCAACGATCTGTTTGTGCTCGTAGAGTCGCTTGAGAAGATTCTCAAGTATTGAAATCTGGTGAAGAATTCCGTCAGCATTGAAGTTTGGTGATAGGTTCCAATGGCAGTCAAGTACAGGAGTTGGTATACATAAATTCGGTAAGAATAGGTTTACTACCATTGGTTGTGGATTCAACGTCGAGGTTGTAAGATATCTTTATAATCAACGCTTGATATAATGTTTGATTTTTTAGACCCAGAGTGGTCTCGCGGTTTTTACCGGTTTGAGATTTTTTACGTAAAAATTATCGTCTCATGTGCTATTGTGATTGCTTTATTTTCTGCTTGTGTGATTGATTGATTTAAAGTTATTTGTAGCGTTTGGCTTCTTTAATTAAATTGATTAGTACAAATCAATCTGCAAATAAGGTTTTCAATTGGTATCAGAGTAGGTAACAAAGTTTTTTTTTTTTTTTGTAAATTTTTTTTTGGTGTGATCTTTTGACTGATTTGTATAAATGAATTTTCTTAAAGAATGCGCTTTAACCATTAGACCACTCCTTCTTGACGGTCATAATTACTCTTTTGAGAAGTAAGAATGAGAATTTTTCTAAAATCAATTGACGAATGTACTTGACTTTCCGTTGTACAAGCCTCTTACCATTGTTGTTGATGGAGAAACCATTCATATGCCAGTAACTAAATGGGACAGAGCTAATTTTGAGGATGCAGGTTGGAATAGCAAAGCCATGAATGCTATTTTTAGTGGAGTCACACATGATAAATTTTGTAGAATTAGTACGTGTGACTTGACTAAAGAAGTATGAGATATTCTTCAAATCACTCACGAATGAACTAATACCGTAAAAATCTTAAAATTTCAACATCTCACAACTAATTTTGAAACACTGCGTATGAAAGGTGATGAAAGTTCTGACAATTTTTACGCAAAATTAAGTAATATTATGAATGTCTCTTTTAATCTTGGTGAAAAAATTTCTACTTCTAAAATCGTTCAAAAAATTCTTAGATTTTTACTCAAACGTTTCTAACCAAAAGTCACAGTAATAAAAGAGAGTAAAGACATTGATTCTATTCATGTTGGAGATTTAGTTGGACCTTGAGATGATGTCTATTTTTGTGAAAAAATTTAAAAAAATTTAAAAACTTAAAAACCTAATTGTGAAGAAAAATCACAAAAGAAGTATGGTAAAGACAAAACCAAAAATATATCCAATTTTATTATAAAAGGGTCGAAAGGCCAAATTTTTAAAATTCAGTACTATGAATGCAAATGATATGGACATATGACTAACGAATGCCCGAACCTTCTCAGAAAGAAACAAATAGGATTCACAGTCATTTGGGAGACAAGAGTTAACCTGACACAGGTGATGAGAAGGAACCTGATTATGATGATGATAATATTACTGCTTTCATTGTTTCTGTTCAGTAGAAATATAGTGAGTCTAAAAATAAAAATTTTATAAATGATTCTAATAATGAAAAAAAAGAGATTGGTGACACTGAAGATAGTGAAGTTCTACAATAATCTTATGATAAGTTTTATCATGAGAGCTATTTTTTGATTAAATAGAATTGTAAATTGGTTAAAAAATTTAAATTGTGTAAAAAAGATAACGAAAATGTCAAGCAAGAGTTAACTGAAACTCAAGACCTAGTGGTGAAATTAAAATTAGACAAGAAACTTTTGTGTGAAAAACTTGCAAAATGTGAAAAAGAAAGAAATGACTTGTTTGAATTGAGTCAAACTAGACAAATTAGGGATGAATTTCTTAAAAAAAAGTTGCATGCTTGTATTGAGTTAAAAACTGATCTTGAATTAAAATTGATTAAATTTGAAAAAGATCTGTTAAATACTCAATCTACTTTTAAGAAATTGAATGCAGGTACTATGGTTTTGGATGACCTACTTAGGTCACAGTAGGCAGTGATTGACAAATATGGACTTGAATTTGTTGGTACTTCGTCAGGCAAACAGAACAAAAGAAAATAAAAAGTCGACCAACTAACTAAAGCAAAAAATGCGCTAAATTTTGTAAAAGCTGAAACAGCCAAAGGAATGAACTCAAAAAGAACGATTGCTGGTTCTTTAGGAAAAAGCAATGAACAGTGGGGAAATCAGATGAGTAAATCCACCATTTTACATGGTGAGGTACGAATAGCTAAATTTATCCCAGTCTACTATCATTGTGGTGTTGTTGGTCATATACATCCTAACTGCATGCATTTGAAAAAGAATATATTTTTTGTGCCTATTTGTTATTACTATGGTATAAAAAGACACATTAGATCTCACTACACTAGGTTGGTTAACCAAAATAAGTTTAGATTTGACATGTCACATCGACCTAGAAAAAATTAGACTCTTACCCCAGAACCTGCACCTTTGAAAATCGAAAAAGTTTGGATAAGAAAGAGTGATCTAGACAGCTTTTTAACTAGTCGTAGTCCTTAGTTTTGTGTCTTGTCGTGTTTTTTTTTTTAATTTTTTGTTTGAGTTTTTTTTTGTGTCCTTAAAAACAAAAAAATAAAAAATTTGTGGGACACTTTATTAAGGACTGAGTACCATTTTTGTGCATTATTTTTATTTGGCTAAAATTTTATAATTTAGGCTTTGAGATTAACTACCACACTGATTTTTGGGTAATCTAGTTTATAAAGGATAGAACACTTTCAGAGATGAATCTATTCTGTACACCACTTAAACATTGATAAATGTTGAGATCTTTCGAACTTGAGATCAAATTTATCTATGGGTCTTTTTTATCTTTCAATTTTTTAAGTTTTCACAAAATGACCACATAGTAGTGACCCACTTGAACTGAATATTTAAATTCTCTATTTCTTTTGTTTCTGTATATTTGGCTTGAGAAAATGGCTACCTATTCGTTCCTTATTTTTTCGTTCGTACTAATGTGAAAGTCGTCAATGAAGAAAGCATGAAAAAAAAAAAAAAAAAGAAACAGAAAAAGAAAAACAAAAGAGAAAAAGAAAGAAAAATTTGCAGTCTCTAGTTGATGGGGAGTTAGCCTAAAAAGTAAATTAGGTCAAAACTGGTTTGGTTTTGTGTCATCCTTATTTTCTGATAAATAAATGTGATTCAGCCATATAGATCCCATATAAAATTTGATCTTAGAGTCTGGAGATTTTCAAGTCAGACACACACCGCTTCATATAAAATCTACTCTGATTGTGTTCGTTTTCTGTGTGTGTTTTAATTAATTTGACTAAATTTTGTGATTTTTAAGAGAATAAAAATATATATAGGTCTAGTACTTGTTCTTTAATCTTATTCCCTACTCAAAATTTTTTTTTGTTTTTCTTGTGTTTATTGGTCAATTCGTGACAAAAATGGAGAGATAATAGAAGTGTTTGAGGGAGAGTTATTTTTTTGGTTCTTGGTTAAGGGAGAATGTTAATTGGAGTAATTTTTTGTAATTTTTTTTGAATGAGAATTGATTAAGTGGGAGTAAATTTTTTGTGTGTGTTCTTGGTTCTATGTCGTGTCAGTTTTTTTTGTTGTTTTTATTGTCATATTGTTTGTACGTTTAGTTGTTGCATTGGTTAAATTATTAAATAATTTGGCTAGTTGAGTTTTGTCACAAAAATTGTCAAATGGGGAGATTCTTACGGAATTTAGCCCTAGTCTTATTTGTTTCAATTTGAAAAGTCTGTGACAAAGTGTTTAACAAATTGTTATTCAAATTATTTATTTTATTCATTGATACTTTGACACTTGTCTTATACGAGTTTTGAATTTAATATTGCAGGATCCCGCAAAAGGAATAGAATTCATCAAAAAGTAGCCTGCAATGTCAGACTGCTCGAGCAGCCCATTGCACCTCTCGGTATCTCAGATTCTGCACCAAAATACTATAACATAAAGTTCACCGCTCGAGCGGTGAAAAGACCGCTCGAACAGTCAGCAGCGAGAACAGTTTTTAATTGTTGTCAACGGACTAAGGCTTTGGCAGACGACTATAAATAGGACAGCTAGGGTTTCATATCTGGTGCCTCCTTGAAACAGTTATAATCTCTAGCCATCAAAGAGCCTCCCACGATTATTCAACATACTCGCAAGCTAGTTTACAACTTGATGAACATTTAGCTTCCGCGCAATCAGGTCAATCATTAAGGATTTAAACCTTCAACGATATATTCGTGTTCATGGAGTCGTTTGAGAGGATTCTCAAGTGTTGAAATCTAGTGGAGGATTTCGTCAGCATTTAAGTTCGGTGGTGGGTTTCAGCGGTGGTCGAACACATAAGTTGGTGTACGTAGATTCAGCAAGAATAGGTTTACTACAATTGGTTGTGGGTTCAACGTCAGGGTTGTAAAATTTTTTTGTAACCAACGTTTGATATAATACTTGATTTTCTAGAACTGGAGTGGTCTCGTATTTTTTACTCGATTTGGGGTTTTTCACGTAAAAATCGTTGTTTTGTGTGCTATTGTGGTTGCTTTATTTTCTGTCTGTGTGATTGATTGGTTTAGGCTTATTTGCAACGTTTAGCTTCTTTAATTAAATCGATTAGTGCAAATCAGTTTGTAACTAGGGTTATTCAGTTAGAATTTAGAGTTAAAACTCTATTTGACAAATGCTTAAGTTCCGTTGTGTCGGTATAAAATATTTTACGATGAAGAATATTTTTCATGTAAAATTATTTTATAAAAAATATTTTTTATTTTTGTTTTCTAGTGTTTTGGTGATACTTAAAAAAATATTTTCTTGAAAAAATAAAAATCGTCGTCACCACTTGCGTCGCTGCCACTAGCACCACCACCGTTGACTTTGCCACCACCACCCCACCACATTTATTGTTACCATCGCCTCCATTGCCGTCATTAGCACCACCACCATAAAATGACTTATGCCATTTTTTTGTAAATTAATTTTGGTCTTATAAATCAAAATATTTTATTAAAAAAATATTTAAAGCTATTTTTATGGAACCAAATATTAAAAAATAGGTTTTATGGTAAAATATTTTACGTCAAAATAAACAAAGCCTTAGACAAAACTTAATTTAATTGTATTTGATATTTTGAGTTGTAAAACTTGAGTCGTATTAAGATTAGAATGTTATTTGAATTTAATTATATTTAATGTTTTGAGTTGTATTAAAAATTCAAAATTTAAGTTGTGTTAAAATTAAAATTTTATTTAAATTCTAATGTCCAATTGTGCAAATAATCTAAGCATTTGGTACAAAGTTGAATAAGCTTGACAAGGAATCTGATCAAGTTGGAATTGGTGCTTGAAAACCAGTGCAAAGTTAGTAGCACAAAAAGACTTCTAAGTCTTCTAAGTCTGTGTTTGAAGTAGTTTTTTTAATAATTTTTAAATTTTTTATTTTTTTTTTGTAAAAAAGTAAATGTCAAATTATATAAAAAAAATAAAAAAAATAAAAAAAAATCTAATAAGTCAAATTAGTTGATTTTTTTTGACTTTTAAGCTAAAAAATTAACAAGAAAAATTAGACCAAACAATGGATAAGTCATCGCCGTAAATGAGCAAGCATTGGACCTTGAAAAGTGTTATGAACAAAAGAAGCTTCGGCAAGCAATTTGATTGTTCAATAGTCCCAATGTACGCGTTCGGTCAACAGACTGTTGGAGTGGTCGTAGATCGGTAATTATCCTAAGAGTTATTAAATTTAGATTTTAAAAAATAATATTTTAATTTAATTAAAATTTTGTAAAGGCTTTTTTTTTTAATTTAAAAAGTTTTCTTCTCTTCTCTTATTATAAATATGAGGTTAACTCTAGATCATAAAATATAGAGAGGTGCATTCGTAAAGAAAACAAAATAATTTGAGATTAATTCTCTCAAGTTTTCGGGGGCTCAACAATAAGAAATTCATTCTTATTCATGTTAAGTATATTCTTAATATTATTTTTGGTGAATTCTTAAAGTTGCATTAGGAGGATATTGTCAGCATGAAATATTAAAAATTCAATATTTTGGTGAAATATTGAGAATTCGAAGTGGTGATGATAAAGTATAGGGAACGATGCAAATGAATTCCGCAAACGAGGCTTAAGGCGTTTAGGTTGAGAATTTAACTGGAATTTGTAACTGATTTTGCATTTATTTATTGATATAGTTCTTGATTTATCAAGACCACTACTTGTTCTGTAATTTTTACTTGAGTTAGGATTTTTCATAAAAAAAAATTATAAGTCTCTTATTCTTGTTTGTGATTGGTTTAATTTCATTACTTGTAGTTGCTTAAATCTAAAATATTCAATGGTTGACGTTATCTCATTTCGCTGCATATAAAATAATGCAAATATTACTTTTTTTAATAATTTATATTCAACACTATCCCCGAAATATTCCCACCCGCCCTGCCTCCTGCTATCTTTTATATATATATTTTTTCATTTTCACCCTAATCAAATTAAAATCGAAATAAAAAACTCAATCTTGCCTCCTCCCCACTCGATTATTAAATTAATCAAATATCGACTGCTATAGAATTAGACAGATAAGTATAATTTTGAGAACAGACAACATTTAAAAAGAAATTTAGTATGATCCAATTATCTAACTTTTATTATTCAATTAATTTATTTAATATGTTTTACAATTGAATAATTCGAATAATTAAAATGGATGCACTATAATAATGGAAGGCTGAGGCCATCTATTTAGCGTTGGTCTAACTTTCAAACAGTTTTATATCACAAATTCAACTTTTTTTCCTCTCCCTACGACGTACGCTTCGGAGGCTAAAAATATCAAACCTCGTGAAAACCTCAGCATCATTCTTCATTTCCTTGAAGAAAGAAAGAGACACAGAGAGAGATAATTAAGAGAGAAAAACTAAAAGGGTTGGGGCTTCAGAACCCAAGTGCCAGAAGATCGTTCCGGCGTTGCCCCAAGGTTTGGTTAGTTGGTTAATTTTGTATGTTTTTTTTTGTGTTACTTTTGTCTGTTGTTTTACCCCTGGAAGAACATTGCTGCAAAACCCATTTTGTATAACAGATTATACATTGGTCATGTTTGATATGCTGGGTAGAATTGGATAGTAACGAGAAATAAGTAATATGTAAGCCTTACATGTTTTTTGTTTTTGAATACAATGGGATAGTGAATGAGATTATATTATGGTATTATTTATGTCATGTTAGTTAAAGTAGGATAAGGTATGAAATATGAGTTGAAGAATCATTTTTAACCGTTGATAAGGAGGGAAGATAATCCAGAAGGGGGACAAATAATCCCAGGGGAGGGGTGTGGAGGGGTGCAATAAATAATTCTATGAATACCGGATTATTAGTCCAATCTGGTGCACCAAACATAGGACTAGTAATTCAAATTTTCAATTTCTAAAAATGTGGGTTCCACGTGTTTTTTAGTCCAGTCTAATTCCTTCTGGTCCGTCAAAACAACCATGGCCTAGTTGACTAATAATTTGTATTTGAATTTGTCTCTTTTTCAAAGATTTCATGTTATGCAATTTTTTAGAGTATAATGTATCGACCCTTTTGCCTTAAAAAACATTAGTTTTGAGTTTGGTTGGTGGTCTCTAATTAGTTATAGCATAGACCCAAGATAAAATTCAGGCTTTATCTGGGTTGATGGTTGTGGAAAACAAAATCCCCCCACCAATGATGTAAGTAACGCGTCAGCCACCCCCAAAAAGGTAACATTATTGTAGGAGAAACCAACCTTTCATGTTCTGCAAAACGTAAGCGAAGAAACAGTTAGAAGGACACCGGCCGGTAGGGATTGGCCACAGAGTGCTCCAACGGCTAAGTCAGTAATTTATTGAGATTGAACGATACTAGCAGTGTAATGGCACTTGTAGCAAGGTATAATGTTGCATGCCTCTCATCTAAGACCTCGCCTAAGGATTTTAAATCGCGATATCAGAATATGTGTTAGTATCAGTGATACAACAATATATTGGCCGATATTTGCCTATATTTATAAATGTTAGTATTAGAGTTGTAAAATCCGATTATGTATGAACCAGTACAATAAGCAACGGTTGTGATTTAGAACCCTACCCCACCTTCTATTTATAGAGGAGTTGGCTTGCTCTCCAAGTTGGTAACCCTGACTAGCATGTTGGGTAACCAAATGCTAACCCTAGTTAGGCCTTAACATGCCTGCTATCTGCCTTTCAGAGATTTGATCTCTTGATTCCTGGAAGAACAATCCAATCGTTATAAATGCTTGCCAATAGCCGGGTGCCATGTCACTTGCCATGTTGTGAAATGATGACCGCTAGTTGGCATGCTGACCAATGTCATTGTCAGTACTGTGCTAGTAGTGCCTCTGTTTGGCAGAATTAGATATGCCAACTGTCATAAAGATGACACGAATCACCTTTCATGGCATTGCTGGCAGCTATGCTGGACTTGGACTAATCTCATCTCCACAATGGCCATGGATAGAGAAGGTACAATGTTGTTTATCCCATCAGCATTGCGCCCAAAAATGCACAATGAAATTGATATTTCATGTTATATGAACCCTATAAAGAGTACAAACCAGTGAAAAGCCCTTTTGCCTAATAGAACATTTAGCTCTAATTCGTTGTTGATAGCCATGCCAATTCAAACCCATTCAATTTCAAATTCATTATGCCATACTGCGTTTCAAAGAGATTTTGAATTGGATTGTCAATGGCACCTTTTTGTTTTGTCTTGAAATAAAATGATTGCAGAATCTCTGATACTAACTCTTCTGTAACTAGAATATTCAAGGGCATCGAGATTCAAAGTTTTCTGTGCCAACTTAGTTGAACTTTGATTAGGCACTTTCTGGAAACCATAGCTTTTTCCTTTTGTAATGTTCAGGATAGTTTGCAACTGAAAGCAACACATATGGCGTTGTGTCTTCAAAACCTTCGTACTTTACTTTTTCAATATTCAATAAATGAACAGATTTTTCAAAAATTACACGAAGCATCTCTCTGATATGTTAACGTAGTTTTTTTTTTAAGAAAAAAAAAATTCTGGTCTTTGGGCTGTTTTTCCCTCATTGAAAAACAATTTGCCTCCTGCTTTATTTGAAGGTGCGAAAATGGTCAGAATGGTCGGAAAGGATTTCACTGTGGACTTGAACAAGCCTCTTGTTTTCCAGGTCAGATTCCATCATTTTCTTTCATTATTTTATCTTTAAGTGGGCCATTTGAACTACTTTATAATTTAGAAATTCTAATATATATATATATATATAATTTTGCATGCACATTCAATGGGTTTCATTTACAGCATCTGATTTTACAATTATATGCAAAGGGCAATCAGTCTATCTGTGTATTCTAAATTATTCTAATGAAATGGGAATGGAGGACTTGACTGCTGTATCACACTATTCAGTTGCCATGCTGAATTTTAGCTTTCTCCAGTTACTGTCTTGTAATCTTGCTTAATGTTGTTATTCCTTTGTCATAATGCACTTGCACATACACACACAAACAGGACAAGATAATGCTTACTGTTTTCTTTTGCCTTTTTTTGTTCTCGATCAGATTTCTCTATTGTCTATTTTTTTGTTCTCGCCTCACTACATTTTTTTTCGAAATTTCTTTGTTATATTAACTTTACCAAGCTGTGGTTAACATTTTACCATCTTAAATATATAAATATTTTAATCCAGGAAATGCATACTTGATTATAGAGGAGGCATTTGAACTTAAAGGCCTTGTTCATAGCTTATTTAACTACATTCTTGACAGGTTGGCCATCTTGGAGAAGCCTATGAGGAATGGGTTCACCGACCTGTTGTCAGCAAGGAAGGACCCCGCCTTTTTGAGAACGACGTTATGGAGGTATTGCTTAGACTCTTTTGCATTGAAAGGATTCCAGTCTTCAGCACAATCACTGGTATTATTTGCATACGCATGCTTTGTAGAGTCTTCATACTTGTATTAAAACCATAAAATAGAAGTTCCATATATTTTCAAGTGTTTGCCTTATGAAAGAGTGCAACAGATATTGTGAATTCCAGTGGAAAATAGGAATTGTTCACATGGCAGTTTACTTCGCATTGCTATGACGGCATTAAAACCATTTTCAGCTCTCACTCCTCACATGTCACTGTTTCTCTCACACATCCCGTTTCTCTCATTTATCCGCCTGTTGCTTAATTAATCTCATCGTCTTTGAATTTACTGGCTGTATGTGTCTTCTTTGCTACCTGACTAGAGTTCTTTTTGGCTTTTTCCTCTCTTGTGGGTCCTTTCAGTTGATCCAGGACTTTTATTTGTACAGCCACTGACCTTCATTGTGCATTACACACTAGCGAAATGTGTTCTTTAAACTTGCCTGCTACCTTTCCACTTGTATTTGCCCATTAACACATTATTGTATGACCACTCCCAAAGTAATTCAGCCTTGAACTTGAATGTTGTCAATTACATCCTACCTAATTTCTTGCTTCCTACTGTTGTCACTTCAGGATGTTTCTTGGTCATTAAATTAGTTATTGATACTCTTCCTTCATGGAATTAAACTTTACTGTCTGAAACAACATGCCAAAGGCAACCTTGTCTTCATGATGCCCTGTTTGTTTAATCATGACTTGTACAGAATTAAAGGGACTTAATGCCAACTCTTGATATGTCTTATTGATAATGTTTGTACTAGTTGCTGCTCCATCATACACATCTTGGTCACATGACTCAGCATCAATATATCCAGCTGATTCTTCTTTCTTTTGCAACCTGGAGAAACATCTCATTGTGGACATCTCCCATGTGTCCACTTTGGAGGGGCGCAACAGAGAATTCATTCTTTATTCTTCCTTTTCGTTTGGATAGTAAATGTTTTCAGATGAACACACAAATGCACGCATATTTATATATACAGACACACCAAACACTGCAATCCAAAATCTATGGAAAATGAAAGGAAGAGAGATGGGATTGAATCTCTAACTGAATCGAAATAAGATCGAAGAGATGCAGAAGGGACCTTTTTCAACTAAAAATCAACCTAACGACAAAAGTTGATATATGTATTTATATAAGCTTATACGAATTTATATAAGCTCGTGTTTATAGAGACTATATTATTCATGGTCAATCAAATTAACCCGACAAAAATGCTCACCTAATAACAGGAAGTGAGGTATCAATACTAGATATCAAGAAGCAAGGACAGACCCATGGGGTCAGGGCTTCCTCGGTTGAGGAACACCCACAACTGTAATACAGATTAGACATAACAAAACTATAGTAATTTCATCCAAAACAAGTAATCAAGTGTAGTTCAATGTAAAAGTCTCCGTCTGTTTGAAACAGTGGGATTCCAGTGCATATTATCTTCTTTATGCAAAAATGCATAATATAATGCGGAAGAAATGTGCTAACTATAATATAATGGGTAAGAAATGTGCTAAATGCTTGCATATGTAGTGTTAAATTGCTAGATTATTTGTTTACATATTAGAATGACATTGCTTGGATTCAATTCTCTAAACCCCTACCTCTACGAGTATGGTGTAGTGTATCCAGGTGTTCTTTTAAAGTGCAAGCAATTCAATGTTGAAGCTCATGTTCTTCATAAATTGCTTATATAGAATAGAAGCCTTATTTACCCATTCGTACTGTAAAACAGTTCTTAACACGCACAGCGTGGTGGGTAGTTCCAATCATTTGGCTACCAGTTGTGTGCTGGTCCGTTTCCACGGCTGTGCAGATGGGTGTTCCTTCTCCTCAAATAGCAGCATTAATGGTTGGTGGCATCTTTGTCTGGACGTTGCTGGAGTACTCCCTGCACCGGTTTCTGTTCCACATCAAAACAACTGGCTATTGGTTAGTTCTTCCTCTACACTTTTCTCTCAGTAGTTGTTCCAAATTGAATCGCTTATGGTTCATACATAGTGGCATCTTGTATTGAGGTCTTCTAATACTATGATGCATCATGCAGGGGAAACACCATACATTATCTTCTTCATGGTTGCCATCATAAGCACCCCATGGATGGTCTACGGCTTGTTTTCCCTCCTGCTGGAGCTGCAATTATAGCAGTGCTGGCATGTTTTAACTTTTAATAGCTGCTCTTTCTTTCAAGTTAGATAGCTAAATGAGAAAGGTTGAAGTTTTTCTTCATTTATGCCCTTCGGATGTATTGTGCTTGATATCACCACCCTTGATACTTTCTATTTAAATCCATTTGTTTCAAACTCAAATCTGGAACATGTTTTAGTTGACCACAAACATGCTGGATTCGACAATGGGTGGAGGCATATTGGGCCCCATGGCGATTGCTCCCACTAAATTTTAAAAATCACTAATTTGTTTATTAACATTTTAACTATTTGATCAAGAAATAGGAACTTTGCCCCGACTAAAATTTTAATTTTGCTCCAAAACCAAAAGTGAAAATTGTGGATTACTAAACATAAATATTTTTGAAAAAAAAAATCATCATCATATGTATTATCTATCTCGCAGGGAGTATTTTATTAAAAAACGATAATAATCGTTGTGAATGGAAATTATTTATAGGGGACTGCTATTGACTACAGAAACTATAAAATAATTGCTACAAATCAGTAGACAGATAGCATTTTATTAAATTGGTACATATCAATTACTCACTGATTTTGGTTCATTTTCAATAGATTTCACTTCATTAATTTGCCCCATTTTTCTCTTCCTCATTTGCATCTCTATGATGTGCATATGTATCTATGTTTCGTGTTCCTTCTAATTTTAGTTTGGTTGTTCTCCGAATATTTCAGTCTATATATTTATTTCATAATTGATAGTATTTGTGGTATATCTCCATTTTGGTTGTAGATAATATGAGGTTGTTAGTGTTTATTTTGGAAATATGAGGTTGTTAGCGTTTTTTTTTATTGTCAACTAAAAAATATTGTACGATTTTTTTTATTTGCGATTTTTCCCCACTCGAAACAAGTTCTGGCTGATGGCTCTGCCTCTGGATTCAACCCATCTCAGATTCTCAAGCAGATGTAAAAGCAGGCTTTGGATACATTGATTTGATATAATGTTGCATCCTATCTCATACAGCAACAAGGCATATTCCCACTTCTGTATAAAGTCATAACATGCTGAATATCATTGAGGCAAAAGTTTATCATATTGATATATTGATATGAGACTCTACTCCAAAACTTTCCTTTCACCGCTTGATATTGTTTGTACTTCAACACCTGGTTGTGTCACTGTGATGTGCGAAAGACTGCTCTCTTAAGGGGGAGAAATATAAAGTGAAAGAAGGATATGTTTTTCTACTGTGTTTTTCTTATACTTCCACTGCTTCTGATTTACTTTTCCATGTGAATTCCAGTTGTGGTCCCTGATTAAGCTTCTAACGCCACCCTCCGTGGCCCCTGCTTTGTTTGGAGGCGGCTTGTTGGGATACGTAATGTACGATTGCACTCATTACTACGTGCACCATGGGAAGCCCGATAAAGGAGTTTCTTCATTTTTGAAGGTAAATTACACATTGAGAGAAATCGTTTATTTTTTTTAACTACCAAATGATTCCTTATACACGGGCACTACTTGTTTAA
The DNA here is from genome assembly GCA_032270985.1 of Heliamphora pulchella. Lineage (NCBI taxonomy): Eukaryota > Viridiplantae > Streptophyta > Magnoliopsida > Ericales > Sarraceniaceae > Heliamphora > Heliamphora pulchella. The sequence continues at coordinate 16,474 of JAULJZ010203172.1, forward strand.
CATGCGAATTACTTGTGTGTGACAGAGGTACCACATGGACCATCACTTCAGAATTCAAGACAAGGGATTTGGGATCACCTCTACCTTTTGGGATATTGTGTTTGGAACACTTCCTCCAGAATCTGGCAAGAAAAGTACATGATTTTACTGGAGTTGATTTAGAGAAATTCTCATGTATATGGTTATATAAGTTGGTGGAGTTTCTGCCATTGATTAAGTGGCCTAGCTTTTACAGGAACACATTTTCACTATAATAGTAGAGGCTAGGGTTGTTTCAGCACGTTCTTTTAAGGTGTCTTCTTCCTTGCATATTCTTTTCTTATCTCTCTATTTGTAAGTTACCTTAATATCTATCTTCTTCTCATTGTATAACAGGTTGCTAGGAGACATTTTTTCCCCCATGTTCCCATATGAGATTGTACACGTTCTTATGACTTTTTTTTTTCCTCTGTTGGAGTGTGTGGATCTTTTAATCAAACCTTGGTTGCACGAAGTAGGGGTGGGAGAGCGATGACTTATATGTAAATGTAATTGGCAATTTCCGGGTTCTTAACAAAACCGCTAGAGTCTATTATGAGTCTTTGTATTTTCTGATGTTGGGGTTGGGTAGCTTTGCGATTTGCATCTTCTTTTCATGATAGTTTCTTGCATTGGCTCTTCTCCCTTGATAGTGCTCGTTGAGCGCTCTCCAGGTGCTCAAGTGCCTGGCTGTTAAAATCAAAGCCTTCTCTTCCAGTAACAAGCGCCTGCTCGTTATGTGCTTGAGTGCTGTCTAGCGCTCGCAAGGCACTCAATGAGCACTTGAGCGCTGTGGTATAAAAACCCCTTGTTTTGCTCCAGAGACTAGTGCTTGCTAGGTGCCCAAGGAGCACTCAAATGCTGGGATATCCGAAGACCCCTTGCCTTTTTGCAGAGGACAACGCTCGCTAAGTTCCCAAGAAGCACTTGAGCACTGGGGTATCAAAAGACCCTTTGACATTTCTAGTAGCTTGCACTCGTTAGGAGCTTGGACGCTAGCTTGGTTTTTAAATCTACTCAGTTTCTCCAGTGTTGAGCGCTCGCTAAGCACTTCAAGCAGTGCTTGAGCTCTTACTAGGGTTAAGGCTTTATGGCGCTCGTTGAGCTCTTGTGGCACGCTTGAGCGCCCAAGCGCTAGTACACGCTCTCCAAGCGTTTGAGCGCCTAGAGATTGCTTTGTGCCATTTTCTTTGCTGAAAACCCTAGAAGTATAAAAACAAATGCTTTTTGTTTCTAAAACAACTAGAGTGTTTGGTGAGCCTTTATTGAGAGCTTTTATTGTTTTGTTTCCAAACCATCTTGCTTATCTTTGTGTACACTCTTTTGGTAGCAATCTAGGTACACTTTTAATCTATTGGAGTGTATTCACAACCTAGATTGTGTATTTTTCATATACATCTATTCTTCATCCATTTCATACATGTTATCATACACTTGCTCGGATCACATTGAAGCTGTGGGTTACGAAAATCGAGAGATTGAAGCTTTTGGAATCTGTGAAATCAAAAAGGAGTTCGGAGAGCTATTTCAAGCAAAGAAGTTATGTCATTGTTTGGGTAATGGGTGTAAATCTTTTATTCTTCTTTCTTGTACATTTTTGATTTATAGTGAAAAGTGTTTCGTGAGTTAGCATCGTGCTTTTCATCTCAGGGGTTTATCTAAGAGTTTTCACGTTATATCTTGTGTCATCTCTCATGGTTGTTGGATTATTTTATGGTAGTATAATTTGTAAATCATCTTTGTTAATTTGCCGATGATTAACTTATTCACCCCTTCTAGGGTTAATCTATCCTTGTAGCGTTTTTCAGTATATAAGAATTTAAGATTGAGATCGTTTAGGAGAGCGTTTATATATTTTATATACTAGGGGTTGTGCCAATACGTTGTGGGTCATGTAGGAATTGTAGGATTGTTGAGAATTTGTGATAGTTGTTTCTACTATTTTAACCTTGTTTTAGAAGAGAACATGTGGTGGTGGTTTTTTACCTTTTTAACCTTGTTTTGAAAGAGAACACAAATGATGAATGAAAGTGAAGTCCGGCAATGAGCATAAATATGTGCAACTATTCGTATTGTTCGGATATTTAAAGCTGAACAAAATACGGTTTGTTTCAATTGTTTGATTGTGTAAAATATTTTAATTTTCTGTGTTCGAAACTTTTAATTTATTTTTGTCATATTTCTAGTTTCTTAAAAGAAGAAATTCATATATCTGTCTGGTTGGTTCAAAAATTCTTATTTTTTAATTAACGTTAATTATTCATTTGAATTAATTATGGCTAGCTAATTAAGTATAGAGTATATACTTAACCAATTCGAACTGGTTTTTGAGAAAATCATGTTTTAAAAAAAAGAAAGTAACCATAGAAACGATGGAACTCACGATTCCTTTATCCATTTACTATTTTTTTTGTTTATTATATTTTTTATACCTAATTGATTACAATTTACTTTTTCTCGGCATTTTCCCTCGGAAAAAGAAAACAAAATTGTGGTCAATTATATCGGCATTTTCCCTCGGAAAAAGAAAACAAAATTGTGGTCAATTATAATAGCTAAAGTCATTGGAATTTTTATTTTATACATTGAAAAATTTTGTTTTCTTATTAATAGACTAAGTTGGGAAAAAGAATAACTAAAACAAAGTAAATAAATTAGTTATTCGTTAAAATTTCATTTATTCAATGACTAGAATTAAGCGGGGATGTTATAGCTCAGAGACGAAAAACAAAAAATTGTTTATTTGTATCAAGCTTTTGAGGGACTCATTCAAGACTGACTTGAACTATTAACTCAAAATTATGGTCAGTTATAATAGCCAAAGTCATTGGAAATTTAATTTTATACATTAAAAAAATTTGTTTTCTTATTAATAGACTAAGTTGGGAAAAAGAATAACTAAAACAAAGTAAATAAATTAGTTATTCGTTAAAA
>JAULJZ010203182.1:0-19423 GCA_032270985.1 Heliamphora pulchella
ATAGAGAGAGAGAGAGAGAGAGAGAGAGAGAGAGAAGAAGAAGAAGAAGAAGAAGAAGAAGAAAGAAAGAAAGAAGAAAAAAGAATGAGGAGGATCCATGGAGCTTGAAAGCCAAGTCCAAGTTTTTCTATCACCAAAAAACAACTTCTAACAAGGTAAGAAAGGCACTAACACATCTGGTTTTATACATATCAAACACCTCTTCCATTATTTTGAAACACAAATTAAAGATCAAGAACCGAAATCTCATAAATAAAGGCGTCATGGTTGGTTTTTGAGGGTATTCGGTATGAATGTTGAAGTTGTGAGTTGGTGTGGGTTTTTCCATAGGTTCCATGACTACTATAAGCTCTAGAACATTGATATGTTGAAGTATAACACATGTATACAAATAACATGGGTCAAAAACTCACATACATGACACTAAGAGGCTAGAACCAAAATAGGCCCGAGTTTTGAGCAGTTTGAGCTTTCTTCCCTGATCTTTGGAATATCATAACTCAATGTAAAAAATTGATATAAGTGTGTTCTTTATATCCAAACCTATTTTTGTGTGTTATCTTTTATCTAAAATTGGTTTGAACTCATTTGAGTAAATAGAACTCGAGATATTATAATTCTACCAAAGTGTGTCGATTTTAGACTAGTAAATAATGCAGACCTAAAAACCCTAGTTTAAAATGAAATCCGAGTTTTGACGAAAACATGAAAGCTGTATAAAGCAAGTTTATCTAGCTTCCCACCAAAAATGAGCACAAAATAATGAGTTTGGATAGGTCAAAACCCCTTTTAAACTCTTTGTTTTGTTTCATCCCTCAAGGAACACTTCTGTCACATATTTTTGTATAATCTAAATCCCCTATTTTTAGTGATCTATTCCACACGTGGTCTACATAAAGTTTGCAGATAACATATTGAAGTACTTGCTGCCCAGAAATCAGACCTTAAAGCCTTGGGATGATTCCCCAAAACCATTTCAAACCCTCTGTCCAAAACCAGCTCTTCTAAGTTTTGGTGGCTAACAGAACCTATTTTCTACAATGGCCAAAAAGTATAACTTGTTCCAAACAACTACCTTTCTCTCAAAAATGGGCTCATTTGGACTTGATCTGATACCCCAAAACCGAGACCAACAGAGACACTTTTCTGACCTATTCTCTGAGCAAGTGCTGAACCATTTTCGTTTCCGTCTAGATTTTCACCTAGTTGCCTTAGGTTTTGGCCTTGGTGTAAAATATAAAAGTTGTAGAAAATATTTTAATCTAAATTATCACCAAAAATCATAATCCAACTCCAAAGTTTAAGTACCTCAAAATGCTATGGTACTTTAAAATTTAATGATTGTGAGAGAGTAATAAATGGTTAAGTTAAATCCTTAAACAAGTGAAGGATTAGGCAAGTGCGTAGTACCCATTAAACCTAAAAAGAAAGTAACCATGGTTCCTAAAATCAAAAAAACATTCAATGGTTAGAATCGTTTTAGTGCTTCACGTTCTAAGAGGGGTAGAACTCTGTGTTGACGGTTAAGTCATATTTGCTTGCTACGAATGAAAGTTTTGTTACCCGAGGAGCAAGCTAGCTCGTTGACAAAGGCTCGATTCGTATGCATATAAGATAAGGTGAGAGTGCTTAGCCATTATCTTGAACTTGAGTTTATATAAATGATACTTAAAAATTCTTTGAAGCGCATGTTTTGAACTATGACCAGTTCGACAATTGCATAAACCTGTTGTTTTCAAAAGCCATGATGTTTTTAATTAAGTGCGCTATCCATGATATTCTGAGCTAGCATGACGTTACTATGAAAGTATGGTTAATGTTGTGTGGTTGTTCCAAAGTGCCAAGTTACAAGGGTTTTCGGTCCTTTATATCCCGTTATGAGGGAGGTTACCCAACTATGGGTTTTTCATTTGTTCCTTTAGGGGAGGTTTCCCGTTAAGCGGGGATTTTTTCCTTAAAGGCTTTCGGGTTGAGTTCCAGGTTTTAGAACATATGACTCGTGCTTGGTGGAGAGTGGCCCTCATTCCATCACGTTACTATCCGCGCATTGCGAATTAAGGTTACGGTACCGTTGGAACTCCCGGTCATGAGGTTGACGACAACTTGGACATTGTTGGGGTTTGAGTCTAGATTTGAGAAAGTGGTCATGTATTTTAAATTTGTGGCGGTTGAGCCAGAAATATTTTTCTGTTTTCAATACTGAGAAGGTTCTGTATAATCTGTGATATTTTTTTCATGTTCAAGCAAATGCATCAATTTCTATATTTTCGTGAAAAATGTGATGAACTATTTTTAGAAAGAATTTTCAGTTATCCTTAACTAAGTAACTACCTTTTTTGTTCATGATACTACTAAGTACGCTCTTCTGTAACCTCTGTGGTTGCAGATACTAAGAACAGCTAGGAGTTGGTCCACCACAGGCGTCGTCGAGTAGGTTTGGTTTTGGTGTTGGAAATTATTTTGGTTCAGTTTTCTTTTGTTTAATTTTCAGTTTTGGCAGAGCTTCATATATAAGACCCTAGAGATTTTTGATGTTTTAGAAGTAATGTATGCCCTTGAGATGGCGAATCCCTAGTGACTCATGTATACCTCTTTTGACATTAAGATGTTGTGATTGCTTAGAAGTTCTTATTTGGTCTTTTAATATCTTTATCCCTTGTGTTTCTCTTTACCCGCTGGTCTGCGGTGGGATCACATCCCTTTGTACTGGTTTGGTGCCTTACGGGAGCAGGGTGTTACATTAAGTGTCGGAGCCCCTCCCTCCGACCACCGGGTGGGGGTCTGTTTTATAAGAACTCGGTGGAGGGAGCACTCATGAGGTCGTTAGTCATCTCCCTCGTCAGACATCCTCGTTCAACCCATCAAAATAAATATAATTTATGGATTATCCCAATACAACGACATTCTTGATGTTAATGAGCAAAACACTCCCATTGCAAATGTTGGTGAACTAACTACAGAGAACGAGGAGATGAGGAAAACACATGCACTAGACCAGATAGAAGAACCTCACTACCATGCAAGCATCATGCATGCAATGTAACATACAGATGAAGCAAAACTGATTGTCATAAGTTTATAGAGTGAAAATGACATGTTGAAGTCTCGGTGTGCAACATTGGAAGCATTGATATGGTCACTGTTGGGATTGAAATCCCAGAATACGATGATAGTGAATATGAATCGAGTAAAAAATCATTCGGACGGGCAAGTGCTGAAACATGATCCAGATTAAAACTTTTTGACATCAAACAATCAAAGACGTAAACCCAGTATAACTCCCAAAGTTAGAACAGAATTATACCTTCAAAATTTGGTTGATCTGATTTAATTTATTGCAACAATATTTAGTCAACAGTCATCGCGATTTTTGACTAGCAACCAATTCACCAATAAAGCCTTCTGCTGTATTTCCAAATGCCAAGAACATGATTATAGTGTGGCCTATATTCTTCGTCTTCTTCAAACCCTGATTGACTAGGGTTAGATTCTCAAAACATGGAAACCCTATTCTTGAAGGCAAGAAGACTGAATTATTGAAATCATACCTCAATTCAGAAATAATTTCATAAAAACATAAATTATACTTTATTTCACTAAAGAATTACAATTACACTCCCATCGTTATTCTCAAAATCGAATTATTTGAGCTCTTGTTATTAAATGCTTATTTATTCTCTTCTACATTAATATTACAGATACCCGTTATTCTCAAAATCGAATTATTTGAGCTCTTGTTGTTAAATGCTTATTTATTCTCTTCTACATTAATATTACAGATACCCACCGATTAAATTAAAATACCTACATTTTTATTTAATCAGCTTTTTCAAACAATCCTCAAGACCTTTCGCTTAACTTACTCGACATGCCTGATTATATAATCTACTTATAGAGTTTAGCACGGTCAAAACTTATAAGTTTCCTTAAAGGGGTACATCAATCCTGATCACGGGACGTGAATGCCGTCAATAATTAATATTCACCATATAATCAACGCTGTTATGCAATTCATCAGAATTATAGACCCATAAAAGAGCGCATCATTTAATGAATTAAAATAACGAACATTAAATATACGAGTTTAATAATTATTTCAAAATTAAGAGTATAAGTACTTATAATAACCATGGGGTGTAAATAAATTTATATAATCAATATAAAACTAATTATCCCAATGGAGCCCGGTTACGTGCACAAAAAGTATATTAGCACAATGAGTTGCAACAATTGTCAAAATAATTACTGTTCCTCGTAATTAAAACAGATGTATTAAAACATTATACTACAGTCGTATCGATGGTATGTCTAATTTCATCTAAGACTGTGAACTAAAAACTTATATTCTATAAGAACCGATAATCTAAACTTCTGTGTATAATCCGAACTCTACATACCAGATTAAATACTATGTAGAATAAAAGACACCCATGCACAATATTAAATAAATATTGAAACACATACATTGTTCATGATGTTAGGGTTGGTATACTGAAAATCATGTTTTTAGTATTTTATTTTATTTTTTAATAAAATTAATTTTCTATTTTATGAGAATCTTTATGAGCAATGTATGTGTATCATTTCTTTAATGTTATGCATAGATATCCGATATTCTGTATAGTATTTAATCTGGTGTGTAGAGTACGGCTTACACACATAATATTAGATTTTAAGTTCATGCAGCCTATAAGTTTTATATTCATAATTTAGATGAAAATAGACATACCATCGGTACAACTGTAGCACAGAGTTTTAGTAGGCCGGTCTTGGTTACGGGGAACAGATAATAGCGTCGTCTATTGTTCTGACTCTCTGTGCTAATACACTTTGTGTGTATTGAACGGAACATTTGGGGAAATTAATTTTATACTGACTATATAAATTAATTCATACCTCAAGGTTATTATAAATAGTGCTTATTCTCTTAATCCTAAAATAATTATTGATTTGCATATATTTAATATTCGTTGTTTTGATTCATTAAAGGGTACGATCTTATATGGGTCTATATTCTCGGTGAGTTGGATAGCGGTATTATTTATATGGCGAATATTAATTATTGACGAATTCACGTTCTAAAAAATTAGGATTGACGATACCCCCTTAAAGAAACTTATAAGTTTTGACGGGGCCAAACCCTGCATGTGGATTTAATTATCCGATGGTCAAATAAGTTAAGCGGAAGGGCTTAAGCAATATCAAGATACCGTTTAAATTAAATTTTCAATAATTAAATTTAATTGACGGGTATCGAAAATCTTAACATGGGGAGAAATGGTAAGCATTTAATTGTCAGTAATTGAATTTAATTGCCGTTTGTTATGACCTAGTGGAAGAAGATCAAAGGAATTCCATACCTCTGAAGTTAACATGCGTTTACATTTAGCACCTCCTTCCTTTTTAGGTAAATGAGAAGATTCTGATTCATCGTGTGCACCACTTTTCGGATCCACTATCAAATCATCATCATCTTGCTTTCTATTAGAATAAGATTGTATCCATCTGTGCAAGCCTAGTAGATCACAATTCACAAGATAATATGAGAATGAATAAGATGTATCCATATGAAAACGAATCATGTAAGCTCTTAAAAATGTGACAATTCACAAACCTAGTTGTTAGCCTAAGGATATTTTAATAAATTTTGATGATTTTATTAATTCACATTTTCTAATTAAATGATTTAAAAAGAATATATTTAATTATTTTTAAAAAGATAGTGTTGACACTACATGTCAAATGAGTTGACACCTTATACACTAAATGGGCTGACACTTAGTGTTCTCGAATAAAACATTTTATGTCGAAACCAATTAGCTTTTGGGTCGACACCTATAGGCAAAGCACGCTTGACAAACTCAAGTATGTCGACACTATTGAAGTTTAAGGTCGACACCTTAATAACTTTTCTTGAGACATTTCGGGAGAATAAGACATGTTGACAGCTCCAGTATTAGATCGGGATCCAAGTTGAGTTGACACCAATTTTAACCTGTATCAACACCAAGTCAAGGCCGAATGAGCATGATGAGTTGACACCAATGCATCAATGAGTCGACACCTCAGTACCTTAACGGATTACAACTTGTGTTGATACCGACACGTACATGAGTCGACACCAAGTGATCCTCTGGATTCTAGACTCTAGGTTCTAAGTGTTGACACCAAAGACAACTTGAGTCGACACCTAGACACCATCCGAGAAACTCAAAGTGTCGACACCAGCGAAGCAATGAGTCGACACCAAGACTCAAGTCATCCCCCAAATATTGACCTAAAAGTTTTGACACCGCAAAGCAATTGGGTCAACACAAAGGCACTCACCAAAAACAATTTGTTTAGGTCGACACCAAAATGAAGAAGTGTCGATACCGAAATTCCAGTAGTTAAGTCGGACTTCCTAAGCCGACACCAAACAGAAGAAGGGTCGACACCATTTTTCTAGTAGCCAAGTCTGACTAAAAGGGTTGACACCAAAACGAAGAAGTGTCTAAACCAAATTTTCAGTAGCTAAAGTCTCTCTCCAAGTCGACAATACGAAAACATAAGTCAACACCATGAGCAGACCATGAAGTCTTGAGTCGACACCAACTCTAATATGAGTCGACACCAAGGTCCAAGCTGGAAAGCTGATGTGAGGACCCGGTTCTAAACTCTAGTATTAGCGACGATAAACCCATGAGATCTTATGTAGTCAAAAGATTACAAACCCTGATTCGATTCGAAACCCTAGAGACCTAACACTCGAGAGGAAAAATCCTAATACACGAAGAAAACTCCTAACATCCTAAAACTAATTAATTATCATGAAATATTAATTTAAAAATCAAAAAATGTCATAAAAGGATAAAATTACCATTTTTGCCCCTAAGACACAAGAAAGTCTTAAAATCCAAAAACTTGACACTTGGACACCCTAAATTAAAGATTTAAATTAAAATAACAATCAAAAGATAAAATAACAACAAAATGAGCAAAATACCCCATAGTGGCTGGTTATGCCTTGTTTTGTGTGCCAAAAAATTTTATTTTGCTTTTTAAGTTCAAATTAAGAAAAAGATATATAAATCAAATCTCATTATACTCAAAAAATATTCAAACAAGTAATATTAATAATAACATAATATTTTATGCCAAAAAAAGTAAATAAATCATTATTAAAACTCTTACACACCTAATAAAGTCAAAATTGCTTAAAGTGACTTAATTGCTACACTTAATTAATTAATTGTTATCAAATTTATAATAAACTATAAAAATAATAAACTAATCATAAATTTACTAAAATAATTTATTTTAATAGGTAAGAAGACCAAAAAGATATATTAAATTAATTTTTAAAACACTTTTTTGGGACAATGAAGTACCAAAACACTACCAAACATGCAATTAAAACAAAATTCAACAATTTTAGCCACCCAAACAACCCCAAGCTGAAATCCCCTCTGAAAATCTGAAAATTTCTAATTCAAAATTTCTTAATTAAAGAGTCATGCAACCAATGAAAATTCAAAAAAATTCAAAAATGTCTTGCATTGCACTTATTGCCTCCACTATCATTTTCTCTATAAAGCCACACCTTTGGACCCTTCTTACCTCTTCATATTTCGGCTGAGAGAGGTGGAGAAAACCAGAAAACTTCTTGAGTGTCCAAGAGAAGAAAGAAGAAAGAAGAAGAATGAAGGAGAAGGAGAGAGACCAAAAGCTAAGTCTTTTCCAACCTTCTACCCTAAGATCAGCCCACGAGGTAAAAAAACCTCTAAACTCACTAATCTTTCTCATCTCAAACTCCCTTCAACTCATCTCTAAACACAAACTCAACAATAAGAATCAAAACACAAGCTAAAAGTCATCAGAGCAAGATATTAGGGACTTCTGAATTTTTATGGCTTGCTATGTGTTTGCATGTTATTTTCTTTAAGTTCAATTACATATCTAAGTTCTAAAGTTTTGATATTTGAGTATACAAACCATGCATGCAAGGAAAATGAGCTAAAATATGCTATGCACCATATTAGGAGGCTAGAACTCAACATGACTTGAGATTTGAAGTTTTTACCTCTTTGTACAGATTTTTTAAAAACCATAACTAATTCTAGACAAATCTCCTAAGTGTGTGATTTATGTCCAAACTTAGATTTTTGTGTTATCTTTCATCTAAAAGTTTTTTGAACTAATTTGAATGCATAAAAATCGAGATGTGGCTTTTCTACCAAAACATGTCATTTTCAAACCATTCTGTGATGTAGAGCCAAAAATCATATTTTAAAACGTGAACCAAGCTTAAGTGTCTTCATGAAAGTTGTATCAACTTGTTTAACTAGCTACCCACCTATATTAAGCTTCTTTAGTTGAGATTTGAATGATCAAAACACCTATAAAACTCTCTGTTCAGGTTTAATAATCAAAATGACTTTCTATCATATGTTTTTGTGTAGCCCAAAATTTCTGTTTTTAATGACCTATTCCAAATGTAGTCTTTATGAAAAATGTTAAAGACATTTCAATCTAGTTGCTATCTAAAAATTAGGTCCATTAGCCTCTATTTGTTCCCCCAAATAATTTTTGAACTCTATGTAGTTTTTGTTCAAAACTCACATCTGCTGAATGTTATGACGCCAACTGAACACATTTGCTGAATGTTGTGACTCCCACTTAACACATTTTCTTAATCAAGTTATTTCTCTAATATTTTTTTAAGAACCACCCTAAGTACTCTTTATGAGATTTGTAGAGGACATCGTGAACTAAAATATATCCAAAATTGAGCTTGAAAAAACTTGTTTTGGTGCCCCAAACTCAAGACCAACATAGACCCATTTTTGAGTAAATTTCTTAGTGCTGAACGTTTTCGCTTGTGAAGGCCAAACACCTAGTTTCTTTAGGATTTAACCAAAGCTTTCTCATGAAAGTTGTAGAGAATATTTTTATCTAATTTGTTATCAAAAATCATAAACTAAGTCCAAGTCTAAGTATCTCAAAAAATTGCTGTAATTTACAAATAAGTAGTTGAAAGTTAATTAGTTAAGTGTTAAGAAAAGCATGCTCTTGTTGTTTGAAATGAGTTATATGATTTAAATTATGTGAATAATGATTTAATACCATTATATAGAGAAAATGACATTACCATGAGATTAGGAGCATGCTTTTGAATGTTGTACCCCGTGCTTTAAATTGTTTTACCTTATACTTTAAATACTTGTACCACATGCTCTAAATGCTTGTACCTCATGCTATTTTGGGTTGTACATCTTGGCATGCGTAGTTGCATACCATGCTATTGCTAGTTGTACTTCGAGATATATGTTGTATTGCCATGAGCATTGTCATATTGCAGCATTCAAAGCATGTTGGAGTCCATCTTGTACAAGTTAGTACTGTTGTGTTATCATGGGCATAGGTGTGTCTTGAAGTTATCACCCATTTGGTTATAAATCTAGGGCGTACCTAGTGTGCTGGTATTTTTGAAATATTTTTGGGATAAATTCTCCAGTTTATGAAAAATGATTATGATAGAAAGTTGTTGGGCACTATGGGTTTGTCGCTAGCATTCTGAGTCGTGTGTTTTAGACTTCGGGTTGACACTAGGCGATGGCATCACGGGACTTAAGGGTGGGCTAATTCAGTGAATTGGGCAACGGTAATAAATCCCAGGGCAACGGAAATAAGTCCCGAGGCAATGGTAATAAGTCTTTCGATCCCACACCTTTGTGATTGAATAAAACAGTTACGGTATTTAACCGGGCGACATGGTTATTATTTACAATGAGGCACCGTATGATGGCTTAGTGGGTCCAAAAGTCTACTCTTGTAATTCACAGCGTGAAATTCATGTTTCTATTCTTAGAGTATGGTCGGGTTGGGCACTTGCATTGCATTTGTTATTACATGTCACGCATGATTAGTTGTTTTATACTTACTTGCTTAGTGTGCTTATACCTTTCAAATTTACCTGTCCCCTTGATATATAAATGCTTTAAGTGTTATATGAAATGTGTTTTGGAGATTTTGTGCCTGAGTTTGGTTAGAGAGTTTGGAGGGTTTTCTTATGGGTTTTAGCTCATGGCTTCGTGCCACGGGTGAAGAGGAAGGAATTCTCGAAGGAGTTCTCTACGAAGAAGAATACACGAAATAGGGTGAGTTCATGAAGCAACTAGATCCCGACGAGGCATAAATGAAGAGCTACGTTCTTTTTGTTTCTTTCTTATCAGTTTTTATTGTTCTTTTGTAATTTTTGTAATCTCCTTTGTGAAATTGTAACGCCTATGTATTTTTTGGCCAACATTTCAAAACTCAATGATGTATTATTATAACGAATATCTATGAATGAATCGCTAGAGTAACATTATTTTATTACTTATGTATATGCTGACGTGTCCAGAAGCTAGGGCGTCATAACTTGGTATTAGAGCCTAGGTTTAGCAAATCTTTAGACCTTGGGTTTTGGAAAACTATGAGTTCTGTAGCATAGAAGCTCTGTAGGGTATCTATATTATTTAATTTATCATTTATAATTCTAAAAACTTAGAAGCCCTACCTTTAGTTTTTTCCCCTATTCTTCTCCTTTCTTATGGCTTCCAATTCGGAACCCGAGGAAGGACCATGGTCAGCGTCAGAATCAGAGAACTCAAATCTAAAAGTGATACCGGTTGAGGAGCAGGACCCAATTAACGCTATCCCTTCGGCCTGAATATTTTCAGAAGACTGGCAAGTCAACACGTGGAGGAAGAGGCAGAAGAGGCAGAAGAGGCAAAAGAGGACGACGACAATGAGGAAGAAGGAGAGATCGCTATTCTTTACGACCCGATAGAGGCACCATTTCCAGATTCAGACGAAGACGTGGTCGCAGGCACCGCCATCTACCAATGCCACCAGGAGTACTGCCGAGACTATCGAGTTGGAGAGTGGGTATATGCTAGGATCCACTCCGAGAGGAAGCAAAGATGGAGAAAATCTGAATCTTTTCCTCATTTCATGGGTCCCCTGAGGGTTTTAGAGAGGTGTAGCGAGACCACATTCCGTCTGGAAGTACCACTAAGATTTAAATATCGATTTGGAGACATGCTGGACGCTAAGTGGCTGCAGACCCAGAGACCTAGAGATGAGAGAGGGATCATTGACCCATATAACCCGGCCCTTGACTTCAACAACCCTGAGACATACGAGGATATCCTGGTAGCAATAACCGACAAAGCTCGCATGGGAATGGCTGGCATATGGCAGATTGAGGTGCAGTGGCGTTGCTATGGAGTTTACGAGGCTATGTGGGAACGTGAGACCGTCATCCATTGTTTCTACCTGCACCTATTTTAGATACGCTTTTACAAGCGATGCGTTGTACCCTTTTCTTTTTCTTTTGATGTTGTATGTGTATCTTTGTGAACCTTCTGAAGCATTGTATTAACTGTGTGCCTAGACTTGAATGATATGAAATGCAAGTGTTGTTATCAAAATCTCTACAAGTTATCTTACAATCTCAAACTTAACTCCACAAGATCCCAAAACATGAAAACAATCAATAATTAAAATAACCCACAAACCATAAAACCTTCATTTTCCTTTTAACTAGGATGGTGGGTAAACGACCAAACCATCAACGACAAGTCAATGGACCCGTAGATGATGAAGCACCCGGGCAAGCCCAAGTCTTACAAGAACTCGCCACCAGCATAAACTACGCCCATGTACGTGATAGAGTGTGGCTCCTATCGGAGCTTGAAAGACAGCAATCCCCTACGTTTAGTGGAGGAGTAAAGTCAAGAGTAGCTGAGGAATGGCTAAGATCCATTAAGAAGCTGTTCAACTCGATGGGAGAATAAGCTGAAGCGGATCGGGTAGCTTTAGAAGCTCACATGTTGGAGGGAGAAGCATACCATTGGTGGTCTATGATCGAAAACACTCAGGATGTGGCAGTTTTAACCTGGATCTGTTCGAAGGGTTATTTTTGGAGAAGTATTTTTTTGCTCCTTTCTGTCAGGGACAGATTAGAAACTTCTTGGAGCTCAAACAAGGATCTATGATGGTAACTCAATAAGTCAATCGCTTTGAGGAATTGAGCTGTTTTGCTATCGCAGTTGTATCACATGAAGAGTCAAAAGTTCATAGAATCGTCGATTCGAGCGAGGGTCATCTGCTTACAACTTTCGACGTACTCTCAAGTGGTACGAGCCACCTTACTCGTAGAAACTGATCTGATGATTTGAGGAAGATTTAGAGTCAGAAGAAAGGAAACATGTGAGACCCTGTACCGTTTTATTTTCATATTTATGCATATTTGGTGTTTTGTACACGTGTTGGCATTTTCGCCTTAATATGCTTATATGAGTTATGATGCATGTTTTGGTTAATCAGAGTATACGGGGTTGGTCTCGGGGGCTGCTAAGAGTTATGGTGCGAATTTCAAAAATTTTTAAAATAAGAAGATATTTTGGAGGCCTATAAATATCTGGAGTTAGGTATTTTCAAAACTTAACTCTTAAGTTTTCTCTTTTTTCTCTCTACCTTCTCTCTAACTTCTCGGGGGCCCGGGGCTTGATTTTTGATAAACCATATACTGATCCTTAGTATCGGCAACGTGGTCTACGCATCCATCTGGACAGAATTCGATTTCGACGAAGCTCAGATTTGCACGTGGATCGGGGCATCAGGTTTTTGACCTAACGAGGTAGAATCTCAGATTCTACGGCTGTATAAGGGTACTATATGTGATCCTATGCTATTTCACCATTTAAAAATGCATGATCTGTGATTTTATGTTCTAGATCCAGTTTTGGGTTAAAATTATTTTTCGGCGTTTCGGATGGATGAAACTGAGTGTTGGATGTTTCTGATGATGGTTTGTGATAGCCTTGGGCTCGGGTATGCCTTTAGGTATCAAAACAGGTATTTTTGAAGCATGATTTGAGGATTGGAGGTCAAAACCGTAGCTAAAAATATTTTCTAAGCAAGTTCAATCGACTGGACCCATGAGTTCAGTCGACTGGATCTTGAGTTGGGAGATTCAGTCGATAAGACCCATGAGTTCAGTCGACTGGATCTTGAGTTGGAGATTCAGTCGATAGGACCCATGAGTTCAGTCGACTGGATCTTGAGTTGGGATGTTCAGTCGACTGGACTCATGGGGTCAGTCGACTGAAATATTTTTTGGTTCGAAAAGTTATTTTTCCGAAGTGTTTTTCAGTCAACTGGGAGGGGGTCCAGCCGACTGAAATGGTGGTTGTTTGCCTTGGCTTTTTGGTGGTTCCTTTGGAGAAAAAGGTTGAGTTTCATTTGAGAAAAAGGAGGAGTTTTTGATGAAAAACGTGTTTCTTGGAGGTTTGGAGCTAACCCTAGGGGTTGAGGATAGTTTTCTAAACGTTTTCATAAAATGTGTATATTTTTACATGTTTTGGTTCGATCTCTGTAGTTTCATGGATTGGATCTCATGCTTATACATGCATTATATAACTGCTTTTCGGAAAAATATTTTGGAAATATTTTGTTTTGATTTCCTCGTGAGGGATAAATCTATGTACATGTATAATGTACCGATTTAAGAAACATTTTGAGAAGATTATCTAGATGTACCGAGATGACGTGTATATGGCACGAGTTGCCCTCGGTGTAAGTCCAGAAACGTGCGCAGCGTAGGTACTCACATCCTTTGAGGTAGTTCCCGTAAACTAAGGCGGATGGGTGCTCAGCTTCCTCGAGTCGTAACCCGTAAATTGAGTGGTATGTTCATGGTGCTCCGTATAGAACCTGTGTGTATCTAGGCGATCCCACGATATCTGGGGGTTAGATACTGGATAGGAGTCTATAGTTGTGACCTCTATCCCCTGGTGAAAGAGTCGGTACATAGGATCTTATTCTTCTTTTTCGCGATGGTACATTTCGCGAGGGAACGATGTTTTGATTACTGTTTTTCCTTAACTGTGGTTGGTATTTGCAACTTTTGCATCACATGGTTTTAAGGATGAAAACAATGGGTTTTATGTTAATGAAACCTTTTGGGAGACTTGTGTGGTCTGATGGGAAAACTTGAGAGTTTTGGATGGAAGACCTGTTTTGGTTTTGTGGTTGAGTTCGCTCCCACCATATGATAGCATAATCTTGCTTTACAGCTTATTATCTGTTTTCTATTGGGCTTCGGCTCATGGGTTGAAATTTTTTGTAAAACTATTTTCAGGTGATGATGTAGATGAGATATAGCTTGGTGGTGCCCGCGATGGCGGAAGACTTTTACAGTTTTCCTTCTTTTTGGTATGCCTGTTTCTGAATGCAGGTTTTGTACGCCATAAGGCGATATATTGTATACATGTTGAACTGTATGGTTTTTCTTTATGAGAGATACATTCTATTAGGTATTCCATTGGTTTCAACAGGCAGATTTTAATGTATAAAAACTTGTATTTTCATATGAAATGGATGTTTGGTGGATTTTCACGTGACCCCGGGTTCTGGGGCGTGGCAACTTGGTATCAGAGATTTGGGTTCGAATACCTAAGAGTCATGGGAAGAGGGGTTTATCACCTGGTGAGGTTGATTGTGTATGCTTGCTTGCATGTGTTTAAATGTTGGTTTATGACATGTTAATAGCTTTCTGAGCATGATAATTGTGTATATATGGGTATGGAGGTTGAATCTCGGGATTGGAAAGTCTTGCCTTCGGGCGTTTGGTTTAACATGTTTAGAAGCCAAGTTAGAAGCGCGTTTGGCCGACGTGTATTCTAGCAAGGAATCTGAATACGTTATCCAAATTGACGAGTCTGTCTTGTTAGTTCTCCTGGATATGTGAGACGTGTTTGCATAATCTTATGTGGCTATGTGATAGCATGATTATGTGTTTATGTTACGCAGTAGCATGTTGTAGGAAAGCTTTTCCTGTTTATATTGCTTCCTATAGAATTATGTCCACGCGGGGAGTGCGGGGACGGGGCCGTGGCCGAGGAAGGGAACATTCCTGCCCTACAGGAGGAAGGGAACATTCCTGCCCTGCCCCACAGGAGGAAGGGAACATTCCTGCCCCACAGGAGCAAGTGGGTGGTACTGATGTTGGCCGTGCTGATGTCGTCCATGAGATGTTAGCTACTATGAGAGCTATGGCAGAAGCGACTAGAGCTAGTGTGAGGGTTCCTGAGTCGAGGGCTTCTATAGCTATGCGGGAGTTTCGGCGGTTGGATCCTCCGACCTTTTCTGGGGTACCGGACCCAAATGTGACTATTGAGTGGTTAGAAGTGACCACCTCCATCTTCAATACTTTGGATATCGAGGAGGATGCTTTGCGTATAAAGTTGGCAGCATTCCAACTGTGGGAAGATGCTAGAGAGTGGTGGAAGTTCGCCAAGACCACCGTGGATGAGACATGAGCTGCTTTCACGAGAGTCTTCTTGGAGAAGTATTTCCTGAGGTCTTCGAGGGATACTTACCGAGAGGAGTTCCTCTCTCTTGTTCAGGGAAATTTGTTTGTGGTCTAGTACGAGGCCAAGTTTGTGAATCTATCGCGGTTCGCACTTGAGATGGTATCTACAGAGGAGTTGCGCACTTGGAGGTTTTAGAGGGGACTTCAACATGCTATTAAGGATAGGGTTGTAGCCCTGGATATAGAGGTGTACATCAAGTTGGTGGAATCTTCTATCCGGGTCGAGAACTCGTTAGCAGATAGCCGCAGGATTAGAGAAAGCGGGAGCCAGCAAGGCAGTGGAGATGCACAGTTCCAGGGGCACAGGGGCAAGCGCTAGAGGTCGTATGGACCTAGTTCCCATTTTCCCGGATCGTCTCAACCGCAGTCGTCGGCACCTACACTTTCAGTGGCCTCGAAAGGAAGGCTAGAGCAGAGAGGATTGATCTGTTATCGCTGTGGACAGCCGGGACATCGTTCAGTTGAGTACACGCAGAAGGGCCAGTCTCAGAGTTCAACGCCCGTCCAGTCACAAGTGAGAGACCCACCTATCTGTTTTGGGGATGGTCAGCCCGGGCTTATCCGCAGACTCTATCCCAGATAGGGGAATGCTCAGGGTGCGACGGGAGCACCAGTTACTTCATCTATACAAAGGTGACGGGCTCCGCAGCAGCCTAGGGCTCAGACATCTAGGTTTACGAAAGAGGTACTTCAGCGCAGTCGGTGAGGCAGCCATCGACTCAGAGTTATGGTGGACAGCCCAGAATGCCGCAGGCCAGAGCCTATGTTCTTGCCAATCGTAGTGCTTCCAAAGCACCAGTGGCGTCTGATGCTGCTGTTACACCAGCCATGATCAGAGGCACTCTTCTAGTCTTTAGATCATGGGCCAGTGCCCTTATTGACACCGGAGCATCACATTCGTTTATATCATCTGCATTTGTATCTGCTTTAGGGTTGGAAATGGACTGGTTGGGTAGTACCTTGTATGTGGAGACCCCAGTTCATGGGAGTGTGAAATTGAGCCTTATTTGTAGATCCTGTGTGCTGGAGGTCGCCGGTCATTGTTTAGAGATTGATTTTATCATTCTAGACATGACCACATTTGATGTCATCCTAGGGATAGACTAGCTGACTACCTACCATGCCTTTATAGATTGTGAGCGACGGAGAGTGTCGATCTGTATGCCGGAGGGTGACTGTTTTTACTTTGTGGGTGATCCGGATGAGGGCCTGATGTCTATGCCAGGTGTCACCTGGGTTCGAGGAGATTTGGGTTTTCTCTTTTCCGCACTCAGGTTAGAGGAGCCGGTTGGGGTTCGAGGGGTGTTGCCCCATGTGGTGCGCGATTACCCGGATGTTTTTTCGGACGATTTGTTTGAGTTACCACCGAGTAGAGATGTGGAGTTCTCCATTGATCTTGTTCCAGGAGTTGCTCCTATCTCTATGCCATCGTACCGTTTTGCACCGGCTGAGTTGCAAGAACTCAAAGTGCAGCTTCAGGAGTTGCTTGACAAGGGATTTGTGCGGCCGAGTACATCGCAATGGGGAGCTCCAGCGCACTTTGCAAAGAAGAAGGATGGTTCATTGCGGTTGTGTATAGACTATAGGAAATTGAACCAGGTGACGGTGAAGAACAAGTATCCGATGCCAAGGATCGACGACTTGTTTGATCAGTTGAGGGGGTCGTGCTGCTTTTCAAAGATTGACTTGAGATCAGGGTATCATCAGCTGAGGATCAAGGACGAGAACACAACGAAGACCGCCTTTTGGACTCGCTATGGCCACTACGAGTTTCTGGTTATGCCGTTCAGTTTGACGAATGCTCTTGCTACATTTATGGGTCTGATGAATCGTATCTTCCACCCTTATCTGGACAGTTTTGTAGTCGTGTTCGTGGATTGCATTCTTGTTTATTCACCCACAAGGGAGGTGCATGAGGAGCATCTGCATGTTGTTTTACAGCTTCTGATCGAACATCGCTTGTATGCGAAGTTCGGGAAGTGCAAGTTTTAGATGACAGAGGTGAGATTCCTTGGACACGTGGTGTCAAAGGATGGGGTATCAGTGGACTGGTCTAAGACTGATGCAGTGATGGATTGGCAGAGATCGAAGAATGTTTTTGAGATACGCAGTTTTCTCGGTCTGGCAGGTTATTATCATCGATTTGTGAAGGACTTCTCTAGGCTTGCAGCACCGATGACGCGTTTGACGTGAAAGGGAGTCACGTTTGTATGGGCTGAGTCCTCTGAGTCAGCTTTCCAGGAGCTGAAGAGGAGATTGACCAGTGCACCCGTGCTGATTATTCCTGAGCGGGGTTTGGGTTACACAGTGTACTGTGACGCTTCACATGAGGGTTTGGGTTGCGTGCTGATGCAGGAGGGCAATGTTGTAGCTTATGGATCTCAACAGTTAAAGACACATGAAAGGAACTGCCCGACACACGATTTAGAGTTGGCAGCCGTGGTCTTTACTTTGAAGACATGGCGTCACTATCTCTATGGAGAGTGTTTCGAGGTCTTCTCTGATCACAAGAGCCTGAAGTACTTATTTTCATAGAAGGACTTGAATCTTCGCCAGCGAAGATGCATGAAGCTGTTGGAGGACTACGACTTTGATTTACAATACCATCCGGGTAAGGCAAATGTCGTAGCTGATGCACTCAGTAAGAGGCCTTACAGCTCATTACCTTCTGTGGCTATACGGGAATGGGACATGCTCGGAGTTATCGCGGAGTTTGGTTTGTGTCTTGAGGAGACAACGGGAGGTGCGACCTTATGTTCAGTTTCTTCACAGCCTACATTAGTTGCACGTGTGTTGGAGGCTCAGAGGACCGATCAAGAGGCTCAAATGATACGGGACCGCATTGCTAGTGGGGCAGATACAGCAGGTTGGGTGATGAGTTCAGATCAGAGTCTGAGGTTGTTAGGGCGATTATTTGTACCAGAGTCGTGCCGTGCTGAGGTGCTACATGAGTTTCATCACTCACGTCTTGTAGTGCATTCCGGAGGCACGAAGATGTATCACGATTTACGCCACCAGTTCTGGTGGACGGGAATGAAGAGGGATGTGATCCGATTCGTTTCTCGTTGCTTTATTTGTTAGCAAGTGAAGGTGGAACACCAGAGACCAACAGGATTGTTGCAGTCGTTACCTGTATCGGAGTGAAAGTGAAAGAATGTCACTATGGATTTTGTATCAAGACTTTCACGCTCACCGAGGGAACATGATGCTATTTGGGTTGTAGTGGATAGGTTGACGAAGTCAGCACATTTTCTTCCCAATCAAGTGAGAGACTTAATGGATAGATTGAGCAGATTTTACATTCAGAAGATAGTCCGACTACACGGAGTGCCGATGACTATTGTTTCTGATCGAGATCCGCGCTTTACATCACGCTTTTGGCAGAGTCTCCAGGTAGCTTTGGGGACGAGCTTGACTTTTAGTACAGCTTTTCATCCTCAGACCGATGGATAGTCTGAGAGGATCATTCAGATTTTGGAGAACATGCTGAGAGCCTGTGTACTTAATTTTTGGGGTTCTTGGGAGGATCATCTATCTTTGGCAGAGTTTGCATACAACAATAGCTATCAGTCCAGTATTGGGATGGCACCATATGAGGCTCTGTATGGAAGACTGTGTAGATCGCCTGTTTGTTGGACATAGGTGGGAGAGACCGCCGTTTTGGGACCTGACTTGGTGCGGGAAACGACGGAGGTGATTACAGCGATTCGTCAGCGTCTGGTGACAGCACAGAGCCACCAGAAGAGTTATGATGATAGGAGGAGGAGACCGTTAGAGTTTGCCGTGGGAGACCATGTGTTTCTAAAGGTTTCGCCACGTAGAGGGTTGATGAGATTTGATCGTAGCGGGAAGCTATCACCACGTTTTATCGGATCGTTTAAATTCTAGAAAGGATTGGGGTGGAAGCATATCGTCTGGCTCTGCTGCCTCAGTTAGTATCTGTGCATAACGTCTTTCACGTCTCTATGCTTCGGAGGTATGAACCGGATCCGTCTCATGTGTTGGATTGGACTGAGTTGC
>JAULJZ010203212.1:0-19422 GCA_032270985.1 Heliamphora pulchella
AAATATTATATATATATATATATATATATATATATATATATATCAGCGATTGATTAATTACAGAAATTAAATTTTAATTAATTTTTTTATTATTATAATGATATGTCTAAAATATTTTGGCTCTAAATCGGTAAATTTGATTTATTTAACATTGAATTTTTTTATTTTTAGTGAATTTTTTTTATTATTTAGTTAAATTATTATATATTTTTTAAAATTTTCTCATTAAGATGAGTTGAAAAATTTTAAAAAAATTAATCAAGATATAAAAAATTTAGACAAAACGAAAATAAGTAAAAATAAGTCAATAAGTTAATAAATTAAATTTTATGTTGCTTAAATTAAAATAAAAAAAATAAGTCAATAAATTAATAAAAAATATTTGTCCAAACAGGCCTTTAAGTATTCCTTTCTATTAGATTAAAATAGTGTAAATTTTTATGTTAAAAAAAAAAGGGTGGAAGATGTAGTTGTGGCTGAGAGCTATGGTCAAGTATATATCAGAACAGCAATCTTTGGTACCTTGAACTGGAACTCCGTCCGGTGTTTTTGTCAAATTTTACTCAAATGAGTAGTGCGATCAGCAAAGTTCTTGGGCCCCACTTAGAGTAATTATTTGGTGTTCTTAAAATTTTAAATTTTATGTGTCAAGTTTACGTAGTATTTCTATTTAATATAGTGATGATTAATTTTACAATAAAAATATGATGATACACCTTTGTTTGGTGATTAAAAGATAAAAAATAATTCACTTTATATAAATTATAATTATTTATTTATCAAAAGTACTACGCGATATCGCCTATATAATACTATACTAATACTATGAGAGTATTTAATAATTTTCCCCCAGTTACAGGAATATCGACGGCTGTCTCCAGCGCTGGCGGTTTGAAAAAGCCTTGATTGAACACATGACGACCGTTCCTTCGATTTACAGAAGTTTCTAGATTTTTTTAAAGTAAACATTTAAAAAAATTAAATATTTTGAATTAAAGTTGTTTTTCCATTACAATGTGTCCTCACATTTAGTTGTTTATCCCATTCAAGAATTAAAAGGGGTTTAATGCTATTTGGCGGTTTAATATATATGCATATACATGTTTTACTTGTGACAATAAGTTTTTTTTGTCCTTTTTAATCTTTAAAACCAATAAATAATATGTTTTATTGTTAGAGCCTATTAGTGGCTTTTAATTACATTTTATATATTAAATGGGTTTCGGTTATGTGTCTTGTATGCTAATATATGGAGGTGAGTGCGTGTAAAAAAAAAATGAAAAAAACTCAATTAAACATTTTGGTGCACACATTATTATATAAGTTTTTGTATTTTTTTTTGTTATTGTCGGCCAATTAATGGAGTTATTTTTTGGTACCTCTGCATTTGTAAGTGCTTGTTTGTAGATAAGTGACAGTTGAATTCGAAAGAGTAGAACGCAAACAGCTTGTTGCATCGAGTCACAGACTCCAAAAAGAGAAAATTTACTCTTAAAAACAATGAAATTTCATATGTTTCTGTCGATAAATTTTTGTATCATTAAATTTATTTCACTATTTATTTAATTTTTAATTTATATAATATTTATCCTCTCAAAAATTTCCTACAATTTATTGGAATAGAATTTCCCCTAAATTAAGGTGTAAAAGAAATAAAAGATTTTCAAATGCTTAGCTTAAAAAGATGGTGTTCATTAAATTGATCCAAAATTGAACCAACAGCTTCCTTTAGTAGTAAGGAGCCTTGTTGGCTACTTGTCTGACAGTATTTGGTTTATACCCCTCTTACACGGAGTGTTCCACAATCAAACGAAATCTCATTCGAATGAAAAGTATGTGTCCGATTTTGTATTTCATATTTGTGTTCGTAACAAACTCGGCCCACAATTGAATTCGTTGGCAGAAATTTCTCTCTACTAAATAGAGTATCGATTATTTTGTTGTTACGGTATAGTTGGTACCAATGGAATAGTGTGGTTGTTTGGAATGCTACTGTTAGTAACTTATAAATTGTAACTTGTAGTAAAAGTTGTGAGTGTTTTGTAAGTTTGTAGTTTGTAACTGAAATAAAATAAAAAATAGTTAAAAATTATAACAGAAGTTGTTGATATTTGAGATAAATTATAACTTATAACTAAAAATAGTAATATAAAGCTAAAAGCATTCCCAAACACCTCAGTAAATACCATTTCAAATTTATTACTATAAAATATTATCTAAGAAATAATTTAGAATAAGATAACTATTTGTATAACATTTTAATTAATTAGTCTAAACTAATTTTTAGTTTCATATTTATGATGAGATAGCAAGCTTAAAAATGATATAGAATTAATGTTTAATTTCTTTATAATTAAATTTGTATATGAAAATTGAATTAGAATAGAAAAGCAAAAAGAAAAAAAAAAGAGAGAAAAAATATCAATCGGTATTATCTGGTAGGACTGATACATCTACTATTGACTGTTATTTTAGACTCTGTTTGGGATAAATACCGTTACTTTTGTTTATTTTTTGTTTTTTTTGAATTATTTTTTGAATTTTTTGTTTAAAATTTTTTATTTTTTCAAACCGTCACGATGAGATGAACTGAAAAAGTAAAAAAAAAAAATTGATCGAAAGACGAAAAAAGTTTTCTAAAGACGAAAATAGATAATTGGCTTATTTTGACTTATTTTCGTCTTTCTTGAACTTTTTTTATATTTTGATAAAAAAAATTTACTTTTTCGTCTCATCTCAATAAGAAAGGTCTAAAAGTATAATATTTTGATTAATAATGAAATGATTTACTAAAAATAAAAATAAATAAAATAAAATAAATAAATAAGCAATTATACAAAACAGACCCTTAGAGAATGGTTCAAAACTAAGTAGTTAATATTCCTTATTTTGCTATAAAACAGTATGAGATTCACAACCACAATACATATATATACTTTATTACATGATAAAAATTTAATTATTGAAAAACAAAAAAAATTTAAAAACACTAAAATAAGAAATTTAGGTGTTATCACAAAAATTAAACACTCTGTAGCTTTTATTACACGAGATAAAATTAATTATTAAAAAAGAAAATTTTAAAAACACAAATAAGTGTTTTCACAAATTATATTTTCTCGTATATTTTAATTTTTTTTGACCCAGAAAACAAAATTTTAAAAAACATGACAAGCAAACGGTTTGATTTTATTAAAAAAAGAAATGCAAACAGAAGATTCAATAAATTATAAAGGATATGAAACTTTTTTCCAGTCTGATTGGAGATTCGATCAGTCCAGTTCGAAAATTTGAGTTATTTATTTTATTTTATTCTCAGTACATATTATTCATGTAAAAAATTAAATTAATTATAATTGTATATTTTTGTAAAAATAAACAATGATGCTCATTTATCATTTATTTTTATTAACACAAATACAACTTATTAAAATACTTAACGATATTTAATTAATTTAAATTTTTTTATAAAAATATAACATATATACTAAAAATAATAAATTAAACAACTCAGATTATCAAAATAAACCCATTTAAGAACCCAAAAAAATAGCGAAGAAGCTATATCTAATTTTAAATTCTCGTATACAAAAGGTAAAACCAAATTGCGTACACAGAAGAGCGTACGCTTGAGATGTATGGTAGACTGTCTCACTACAAACAGTAACAAGATCCAAGGGCATGTTTGTTTCTAACTTAAAACAAAATTGTCGGCCTCGAGACAATTCTTTGCTTTGTTTTTAATTAAATTTATATGTTTTGTTTATCCATGCATTGCAGGCCGCCAGTGTCGGTGCTCCTATTTACTAAAAGGGTAATTAGATGAACTAAGTTTCCACCAATCATCACGATGGGTCTTAAGATTTGATTGGTAACTAATTTAAATTTTTATTTGTTTTATATTTTTAACATTTGTTTTGATGTCAGTCAGTTGGACCGCTTATTCGAGTCATTTACCCAAGTTACATAGGTCATTCGCTCGAGCCACTCTGTTGAACCACCTACTTGAGTTATACATCTTATTTTAACCATTTACAATATTTATTTCAAATATGAACTTCATTCAATGAAAAAGAAAAGTGATAGCTTTTTCTCTGATTATGTCAATTCCCCTTTTCATTACCATGTGATAAGGTATAGATAAAGATAAAACTTAAACCAAAAAAAGATTTTTTTTAAAAAAAAAGTAAAATGGGAGAGAGAGATTGTAGCATTTGTAGTCATAGTGGTTGTATAATGGTCGTGGAAACAACTATTAAGGGCTTGTTTGACTTCTCTAATTGAGTTCTATTTATATATATATAAATTCATTTTTAAGTTGGAGTGTTTGACTATTTGGAAATATAACCAAAAAAAATATCTTTTATCTTTTTTCCTTCTTTTTAAGAAAAAAAAATGTTATGATGCAACAAGTAAGAGTAATTTACAAAACAAACGAGATAAATATTCGATTTTACAAGTAAAAATCCCGAATTCTCAAGGAAAGAGAGAAGCACTAAATATTATTGATGAAAATAATAAATAGTCCCTAGGCCTACACACTTATTTATAACAGTTAAAAATCTTAATTTTGAGAATAAATCTTGATATGGAAGTACCAATTTAGGCTATTTCCATACTCACTAAGAAAAAATAATAAGAAAACTAAAAATTATCAATCTTAATTAGGAAGAAATCAGTCTGCCAAAACAAGCTGTACTGAAATTAAAAATTTTAAAATAAAATAATTTTTAAAAATAAAAATTCTTATATACAAAAAAAAAAGACCATGTCACTTTCTCAATTTTTTTAAACTTTTACCAGGTTAATTGTTCTAAAAACGTCTCGACGACACGTTCGATATTAATAATTATGTTATATAAAATTTTAGTCAACAAAATTTTAAAATATAATTGAATAAATTTTAATATATTAAAATATATTAGTAAAAGAATAGTCTTACTAATCATCACTCATTAAAAGGTGAATACCGATACTAAGAGATTAAAATCTTAATATTAATAATGTATTAAGAGTTAAACTCATAATATTAAAATTTTATTATTATCCGTTGCTCAATAAACAATCGTTAGTATTTTTCATAAATAAAAAAAAAATTTCGAGCATAGCATGCAAAAACTCCCCGGTCGTTGAAAAAAAAGATGATAGCCTGGAGTCACCATTTGCTTCCGAGCCTTCAATGATTGTGAACATGTTATTATACATGAACCGGGAGCGTGGTGCGCCTTAATGGGCAGTACGTTGGTATTGCGTCTTAATGGATACATTTTTTGAACTTATTTTTATGATCTAATTTGTTTATTATGTAGAAGTCGTCGATTTTGTTTAGCATGTAAAAAATCAGATTCATCGGATATCTATAACTAAGTGATGAAATAACATCTCATAATGTTGTTTTATAAATAAATAAATAAAAATTATAATTTAAAAAAATATTATTAAACAAATGTTATTCAATCACTTAATTACAGATGTAGATGAATCTGATTTCTTAATAATTAAAAAAACTCAACGAGTTCAACATAATAAACGGATTAGATTATAAAAAAATATTCAAAAAACATGTCTTTAAGAGCGCAGTTAGAACGAGCTGTCCATTAAAGGGCAGTACGCTCCCCGATCCTATTATACATATAAATTATAATAATACAGTTAATTATTGACAGCTAGGTACTGATTTGGTTTTCTGTTATGTTCTTACGGTCAATGTGTTAAAAAAGATTTTTAAAAAAAACTTAAATAAACTAGCAAGTTGAATTTAATATGAAAAATGCTTACTTTTGTTTTTCGTGAATTCTTTTTTTGGGTTTTTTTTTTGTCAAAGTTTTTTACTTTTTTAATTCAATTTATTGAGACGATTTTAAAAAGTAAAAAAATCTTAATTAAAAGATTGAAAAAAAGCTCAAAGAGATAAAAAATAAACAAAGATTTCGATACTTGACTCAAACAAGGTCTATGTATTGTTATAAAAAATTTTAAAAACCACATAATTATAGCCCTTATGTTCGTAAGTGAATTTTATATAATAGTGTAATTCTTAACAAATTTGTGACACCATGTGGTAGAGCTTTTGTAACATTAAATAATCATTAATGTTATTTCTCTATAATTATTCACGTTACAATGTTACAAATTCATAAAACATACTCAAATTCATTTATAATTTAAGATAAATGGCGAAATTAAACTGAATGTGAGATATAACTCAAATAAATTTGAGCCATTTATTTATGGGTATGGTTGCATTGGATACTAGAATAGTAATAATGCTAAAGATACCAACGTATTTTGTCAAATTAATTATCCAAATTATGTAGTATATTTACAAATATTGATACAGTAGGCTTCACATGAATTCTATTTAGATTTTATATTTGTGATTGTGTCACGTCATTTAGAATGTAAATTTAATAAAATAAGTTAATATTCCAAACTTTATTGCTAGAATAGTGGACATTTCGACATTTTCATGTTTTGCCACTTAAATTTTGTTAAAATTAAGGTTTTTTCAAGAACATTCAAAGTTTTTAAGCTATAAAATTTAAATGTAATAAATTTCATAAGAGAAAAAAATCGATTTACGCGTTAGGAGTGGTCATTTGTGGGTCTTCAACCCATGACACGGTTCATTTAAGAAAATACAATGACTTGAGATAAATTTTTTGAGAGAATTAAATCATAAAGCGAAAGATCGAGTTGTTAAACCCGAGCCAAATGGATCCAGGACAGCGCACTCTATAATTTTTTTCCTGACCTGTTTTAACTTCTCGCTAGTTTTGGAGTATTTATATTCGTTGCTTATGGTAGGGTTTCAATCCTTGTATTGTATTATCTCATCTCAGAGTAAAATTGTTGAAATTCTATATACATATTATTAATTTTGGGTGAACCGTGCAAATCGTACGTTATATGTGTATTTGTTTTGTTCTTTTCGTTGTTAATTTTTTTTTCTACCATGAAACGATATAATTCTAACCTTCTTTTGAATTAATTCCTCCATACGAAATTAAAAGTGAACTAAGTATAAAAAAATGTAAGAATTATCAAATGGTGCGTAATGCAATAAAGTCAAAACTAAGTTTTCTTTTCTTTTTTTTTTTTTTTTTTAGTTTAGAATCAAAACAAGGTATCGGTAGTAATCAAACCTCTTGTACCAACTTGTTAATTGGGTTTTTGGCAATAATTAAAGTTGTCTAAGAGAGTTTGATTATCGCTCCTTCCTTGGAAGCATTGGCAGAAATTTAATTAAAAAGTGTAATTTTTGGGGGGTGGGGGGGTGTTGGGGTTATAAAGACAATAATAGACGAAAAATACAAAAATATAAATGGAAGCAATTAGCAAAGGTATTTTTATAATTTTTAGTGAGAACACAAATATAATAATTGTAAAGAAATATAAAAAAGTGAGTATTTATTAAGAATACTTTTACATTTTCAATAGGAGCACTGTATATCTCCACTGATCTTATATTTTGGGTGTTTGACAAAGTTTCTTCTACTAGTATTGAGTTTTTTGTTATCAGTTTTAGTTATAAGTTATAAATTTTTTTAAAGATTTATAATTTTTATTATAATTTATAATTTTTTTTTAATTTTAACTACAAATTATAATTTTTATTATAAATTATAATCTATATACACTACTCATTTAAATAATAATAAGCTCACTATTGTCTTTGTCTCTACTTGGATGGTTTTTATCATGTGAACTATATTGGGCCTAAAAATAAAAAATCTAACTCTTTCCAATTACAGAACTAGTGGGGATCTCACCTCTTTTAATGATGTTACTGCTGGCAGGAGGTCCTGATGATTCAGTTGTGCCGGTGTATGAGCAAATTATTAATTATTTTTTTCTTTAATTATTATATTATATTATAGAAATATATATATATATATAAAATAAAAACTTAGAAAATTATTTTTATTTTTGATTATTTTAATAGGAGTGTGGTATAGATTTTTTTATGTGTGTACATAAATATATATATACTTGTGTTGAAAAATTTGTGTGTGAATTGGTTTAATATTATTTTATCTACTATTATTAGAAGAGAAATTTAAGTGGAGGTCCTTTTATCAGTTGATAAAATTTTTTTTGTCCTTAGTCTTTTTTTTTTAACATTTTCAGTCCCAAACAATAATTTCGTGACTAAAGTGCTCTCAATATTTAGTTTTCGCGCCTCAAAAAAATCTAATTACATGAGCCAAAAATTTCAAGATTTAAGCAAAAACGATTTGAAATTGAGTAAATCTCGGTGCCGAAAATCCAATCATATACTCACTGATAGGCTCTCAAAGCAATTGCAATCATTGAAATCGCCACCATCGCCAACCTTCTCGCCGTGTGCTCCAACCACCAATCGCCATCACCAAGGCCACCACCGACACCCTGAACTCTAACCCCATCCACCGCCGACCCCCTAAACCCTAGCCGCCATCTTCCACAACCACCGAAACCTCTTTACAATCATCGCCGGAACTTTAGCCCTTCGAAAACCACCAAGAGCCCTTCCACAGCCCCCGAAACCTCTTCATAGACACTCGAAACCACCAAAAACCCTTCCACAGCCACCGAAAAAACTTTTCAGACACTCGCCGACCACCACTAGCACTCACCGACCACCACGACAACTCCTCAGCCATTCGCCGACCACCACCAGCCCTTCAATAGCTAGTCTCCAGCACCAAAACTTCTCGCTTGTTTTCGCCTCGCACTATCGCCGGCGTGGTCTTTGCGGAGAAGGAGGGGAAATTGTTCGGGTTGTGAGTGGGAATTGTTTGGATTGCGTGTGGGCTGAATTGTTTGGGAATTGTATCTGTTGGGTGTGGTTTATAATTGTATCTATTGGGTCATTTGGACTAAATGTTTGATTTGAAGTGATAAATGCATTGGTTATAAATTGTATCAGATGAGTGTTCTTGTAAAAATTTATGTCTTAGTTGTGATTTTCACAAGTGATGAAATATTAAAAGTATCACTTGAAAAATGAGTAGTGACCATGTGATAAACGTATCTGTTGTAAATTGTATCAGTTAAATATTTTAGGCTGAATGTTTGGCTTGAAGTGATAAATGCAACGGTTGTAAATTGTATCAGTTGGGTGTTCTTGCAAAAATTTCTGTCTCAGTAGTAATTTTCATGAGTGATGAAATCATAAAAGTATCACTTAAAAAGTTGTGATTTTCAGGTATCATGTTCTGTTTCAATTTTGTTTTGAACAGAGAGAGAGAGAGAGATTACTTATTTTAAGGGATACACTAGTTTGAAAAAATTTTGAGAATCAAATTTAAAGATTTCAAATCAAGAAAAATAATCTTTTTAATAGGGGTATATTAGTCATAATAAAATAATTTTAAATCTGATGGGACCTAATCTATTAAAAAAATTATTTGGACTAATCCTCTTACGATATCTAAAAAAATGACTAATCCTTAAATTTCTCTTATTATAATACTTAATTTTATAATTGCTATTGTTTTTTTATTTTTTCATTCATTTGACTCTTAGTTTATCCATAGTCTCGATTATTTTATTGTTATTATTATTTATTATATTATTATTTTTTATTTTATTTTTTTAACGTTAATTGAATAATTCTCTGGGTTGAGAGATCATTGGCGATTCTAGGATTTTTAGTTCTGAGTTTTAGTTTTAGGTTTATCATACTAGGATTTTTGATAATACGGTATCTCAAATTAAATTAATTATTTACCATTACGAATATTATTCTTAAAAGGCAGGTCATTACAATATCTATATTTACTATTTATTTGTTAGTAATCTAAGGGAGACATATTTATTTACGACAATTATAAATTTAAAAAATAAGATCTTAATAGTTAAAAAGTTGTAAGGACCAATCCCTAAATAACCTCACTAAATAGGACCCCAAAATGATTTTTGCTATATTTTTAAAAAGAGTTAAAAAACATATATATATATATATCGACAGCTCCTCTTGTATTATTTTCATCTCTTAAAAAACTTGGTCGCCAACTCGTTGTATTATTGAATATGAATTTTAAGATTTTGGTATTTTTTTTGTACTTATTTTCTTTTTCTTTTTTATCTCAATATTTTGGATAGCAAAGTGGGGGATGGGAGTTAGGTAAGATGTAGCTTTCTTTAATGCACTACTAATTAAATTGTGTTTAATAGTCTATAACTTGATATAATAAAACAATTAATTAAATCACCATGAACTTCGTATAATGTTGGCAGCCTCCACTTTGAGAAATTTTTTAAAAATACAAAACAAATGAAAGGGTCAAAACCCATTAAAAAATATAAATAAAAATACTGAAAATAAGGGATATACAAAATATCAAAAATAATAAATAAATAAATTGAAAGATATGTGATGGGGAAGTGGTTTCAAGACTGTTAATTACCCCCAAAAAAAAACAAAAAAAGTGGTTTCAAGACTGTCTGCTCCAACTGATAAACTGCCAAACATTACAAGACATGTACAATAAAATATAAATATATATAGATATAGATGTATATGATAATAAGTATTATGCCATTATAAACAATGAATGTCAATATCAGCAATGTCAAATGGAATCCAGCAATGAATTAAGGACTGAAAGAGAATGTGATTAGATTAAAATTGAAATGACTTAAATGTTCTTTGAGTAAATATTCGGTGTTTTCGGAGTACTATGTGTTAGATTCACGTTGTACTCTTATTTAATATAGTAATAATAAATTTTACGATAAAAATATAATAATTTATCTTTATTAAGTAGTTAAAAAATAAATAATAATCTACATTATGTAAGTTGTGATTATTTATTTATCAAAATTATTATGTAACATTGTCTATATAGTTCTCTAAAGAGTATCTTATAATTTGGCATTGTTATTGGGGTCTCAAAAACAAGATGCCATTGGGATTCGTGGAATACACGTTGGATTTTATATTAATAATTTAAATTGTTCATTTCATGTATTATAGTATATAAATTATTCATGTAAAAGACTTAAATGGATAGAATATTATTAAATATCTAAAAAAGTATATTAGTTTTTTAAAAAATAGTACAGCCTATTTACTATTTATTTTTATTAAAAAGATTATAAATAGTTTTTTTTTTTTTTTTGTAAGAATAGAACCAGTACCAAGTTTGAGGAAAGTATACTTATAGGCCTTGGTTGGCAACTTAATTTTTTTGGTTTTATTTTTTGGTTAAAAATACTAAAAACTTAAGATTATTCATTTGATAAAAAAGTAAAAATATTAAAAACTTAAAATGTCAAATCAAAACATAAATTTTCAAAATATTCTATTCAAACTCTCACTACTTTTAAAATATAATATTACCCCTTATTCATAACTTATTTACTACTACTATCAATTACATATAATTATTAACATCAAGTATATAGAAGAGTAAAATTGTCCACTTTGAACAAAAAACAAAAAACCTAGCTTTTTACCCAAATAACAAATTTTAAAAAAACTAGCTTAAAAACCAAGTTACTAAATAACCTACTTTAAACACAATTTAACTTTTTAACTAAAATGGCAAAAAAAAATAACTTTTAAGCTATTTGCCAATCGACGCGTAGTATCACACTTTTAATAGATTTTTATCTTTTTTTAGTAGTCATAAATAATTTTATATCTCTTATGTGAATTTTTTTTTCACTGTATCTAAACACTACCAAAAAAATCTCGTAATATGTATAAAAAAATTTAAAAATTAGTCTTTTGTTTAGACTTCATAAAACATTGAGTTCTATAACTTTTATTTGAAGAGATTTAGTCAAATTAAATTTAAAATAATTATATGATGTCTAATTTGTTTCTATTTAAGAGTTAATCTTTTTCGTTTTGGACAAGTGGAGAAATCTAAGTGATACATTTTTCAAGCTATCATAACGGTTGAAAATAGAAAGTGATATATTTTTATTTAACTAATATTTTAATTTTATAAACTGATAAATGTGTTGTGAAAAAAATTATTACAGAATTAAAGCTCTATTATCAGTTGATAATAGAACTTATACTAAAATTACTTTTATATATATATATATATATTTATACTAGGAATTATCGTCAAAAAATCAAATACACGCAGCAAAAATATGATCACGTATTTTCAATTATAATTGTTCAAATGCTTGAAAAAAATATGTGTTATTTGAGCAATTCTTATAACCTACAATATTATCTTGATGAAAACTATTAATTAATCACATACATTTTTTTTCTTAAGACTAGATTAGGAGCCCCTCTATTTGTATATAATAATTTCTTCCATTAATTAATAAATATTGCATCTATTTCAAATAGATCAGTTGTCTTAAAGTATAATGAGTAGTTTCTTTACAAACTACTCATTAAATAGTACAAATAATTATAAATACCTATTTGGGTCGCATATAAATTTTCTATAATACAAAATTTTTTACAATTACCCATTATATTCAAACAGTGAACAATCTTCTTAATTATTTAGAGTAACAATGTATTAAAAAATTATTTACATTAGTCTCACTCTTAATTCTAATTATATTAAAATTAAAATATATTAAATTAACTATATTTTTGTAACTATGTGTTTATGTATACATATTAAAAATATGTTTTTTATACTTTCACTCTTTGTATATTTTATGTGAGAGAAAAGAAAGTTAAATTTTAAAAAGAGAGAAAAATTATATTTAAAATGAAAAAAAAATGTCAGTGAGAAAGAAGAGAGATAAAAAAATAATCAATCTTAACTTTTGGATATGCCACATAAATAAATATCACATAAAAATATTATATTTTATAATATAAATATACACACAATGTTATTTATAATTTTACAATATTAATAAATATGTTCGAATTCAAATATGACTTATTCTTCATATCCAATGCAAGGTCATATAATACACTTATTCAATATGGTAACGATAACGGTAAGAATATAATGACATATTTTTGTTGGGTGATTAGCAAACAAAATGTGATTCACATTGTGTAGGTTACGATAATTTATTTGTCAAAAATATCACGTGACAT
Source organism: Heliamphora pulchella (assembly GCA_032270985.1). Lineage (NCBI taxonomy): Eukaryota > Viridiplantae > Streptophyta > Magnoliopsida > Ericales > Sarraceniaceae > Heliamphora > Heliamphora pulchella. Next base: position 13,022 of record JAULJZ010203212.1, read on the forward strand.
TGCTTACATGTTTCATGGTATTATGAGAGTGCCTAATAATTTTCCACAATAATGGTCCATGATTGAGTTTTTTTTTGTCTTTATGACATTACAGTGGCGAGTAAATATTCAATGCTCTTGAAATAAATTTAGGTAGTGCTCTAATTTTACATTTATTGATATATTTAGTAAGATTTAATATTTTTTTATTATTATTTTATTTAATATATAAAAATATATTATTTAATAATTGAAATAAAATATTACTCCAAACTTATTGAATAATTATTCTAGGCTGACAGCTTATCCATGAAAAGCTGGTTAATGTTGGTATAAAAGGTGTGGTCCCTTCGTTGGCGTTATTATCCACTGAAAACCATTACCTCAATGGTGGGAATCAGCAATAATGCCATGACGATTAATTTATTTAATTAAATTAATTTGTCAAATAATATAACATAATATTGCTCAATTTGTTGTAATGATTTATCCGGCTCTCTTAAAATTTATTAATTTATTATTTTTTTCAAAATATTATACTTTTATGAATATTCATCCCAGTGCGTAAAAAAGTAATTTTTAAAATTAAATTAATTGGATAAAAATCGTCGAGTTTATTATTTATGTAAAAATTGAAATTGATTAGATATTTGTAACTTTTTGATTAAAAGTAATTTTTAAAATTAAATTTTTTTAAAAAAATAGAAGTGAAAAAAAATCCAAAAAAATCAATAAATTAAATTTTATATTATTTATTTTAAAATATTTATTTTTTCCGAATTGCAAGCGCATCTTGACCGCTAGTAGTTGAATATGGAAGCAGGATGGGTGCTATGTAATAACGCACAATACTCTACTGTGTATTTGAAATAATTTAGTTTTTAAATATATTTTTACGATCGAATCAATTGATTGGGTAAAAATCGTCGAGTATATTATCTATGTAAAAATTGAGATTGATCGGATATTTGTAACTTTTTGATAAGATAATAATTGTTCACAAAGAAATGAATGGTAACTTTATTTTTATATAAAAAAAAGTTAAATAAATGTTATTTGACCACATAGTTATAAATATCAAATTAATTTTATTTTTTTATAGGAACAACAAACTTTGCAATTTTTACCCAACGAACTAATGCAATCATAAAAATATATTCAAGAACTAAATTATATAAGTCACAAAGCACTAACCCCAGGTTCTTTGGTACGTACTGTCTTAAAATAAAATTAATGTATAAATTATTTAGTTTTGTATTGATCAAAATAATAGTTGGTACAAATCTGAGCTGGTCGTATTGGAAATACTTGCCCTTGGTAGCTAGTATCAAATAAAATTGAGTACGTACCGGTTCATCATATTTAAAAAAAATACTTATTTTTTATTTTTTATTTTATTTTAATTTTTATACTTTAATTTAAATTTTAAATATAACATAAAAAAAAGTTTTTATACATGTCAATATTAATTTATTATACAAAAAATTAAATAATAAAATTGTATCGCTTTTAAGCTTGCTATCTCATTATAAATAATAAAAACAAAAACTAATTCATAGTAAAGAGTTAAAATATTATATTAGATAAATATTTACATTATATTACTAATAATAATTTAATATATATAATATTTTATATTTATAAAATTAAAATAGTATTCAATTTTTTTATTAATATCGGTACATATTGTACCAATAAAAGTCCAAATATCCTGTCCAATAAAATACTCAGAACATCGGGTTGGATGTTTGGATTCGCGAATTATGGTACTTTTAAGAGTAAGTTATAATTTGTATTTTTAAAAATATCTAAATAATATAAATAATAGAAATTAAAAATCTTAAAATTATTTCAAAATTTAAAAACACGTCTTATACCATATAAATGAGAAAAATTCAGCTTTTTCCATAGAAAATCTCCATAACAGCATAAAATCCAATAATAGACGGGAAAAAAATAATAAATAGACTATTTTACTAAAAAGTAGTTTGCCTAAAAAGTATAAATAAATATTCACTAAGAATCCTACATACACAAATACTTATGTATGAATTACAAATTAAAGGAGAAGTAAATCTGTCGGTGTATTTTACTATTATAAAATCACATTTGATCTTAATTTTAAAATTAACAGTAATACTATATACACAAATTTTAAAGAAGAATCATTTTTGTAGTTAAAAAACTAATTATAGTAATTAGATTCTAACCATATATTAAATTAGAATTCACAATATTTGTAAATTTCAATACAAATAAACAATCAAAATAAAAAATTGTATAGTTTTTTGTGATTGGTCATATCATTTTTCCTATAATGGGGTGTTTGACAAAATTTTTAGCTTTTTATTTCTATTTTAAGTTATAAGTTACAATTTATTCTAAACTCTCACAACTTTTACTATAAATTATAATTATTTTTTTTCTATTTTAATTAGAAGTTATAATTTTTACCAATAACTCGCAATTTTTATTACAAATTACAATTTATAAGTTATTAATAGTAATTTTGCCAAATATCACCGATCAATGAAAGGAGGTGGAAAGTGGAAACCCGTGTGGTGGAATGTGATAGTTGTGTGGGGGATGTGTGCAAGAGCTTGGGCCAGTTGATGCAACCACTTTGTTTCCCTTTCAGCACTTTAGTTTCTTGACATTGAGAGATAAAAGAGAGAGGGGATCAAAGTAGGAGAATTCCATCTCCATTCAACCTTCTCCGCACAGGCGGACCCAAGGGGCATATGGACCGTCGTCTTTTTTAAATTTTGAAAAAAGTTATTGTGATACTTTAATTTATATTGGTGAAAAATGTAAATTTAATTTGTTATATAAAAAAATTTGTGAGATACTACTTATAATAACTTAAGCTTAAGTTTTGAGTCGTGTTTTTGGATTTTTTATTTAAGTTATTAAGTTAGTAGTTTATTTGGATTGTTACAAATGTTATCAAAGCTAACTATGATTTTGTAACGGTTTCGTGATAGTGTGGATAAAAGAGTAAAAGCTCTGAAAATGGGTAGAGATCCTAAAGTTATATATACACTTATGAGTTACTCTGTGTTTATTAGTTGGCTGCTATTTACATCCCAACTAAGAAAAAAACAATGAGTCACGCGACGAAGGCATCACATATTTAAATGTCTGTTTGGGATAATTTTTAAGCTTAACTCTTAAGAGATTTAAGTTTTTTGAAAAAAAAATGAAAAAAAAAGTGAGAGTGTTTGGGATAATTTAAAAAAATAGATGTTAAAAAAAAAAGAAAAAGAAAAAAAATTTAACTTTTTTTTTAGTTGCATTAAAAACCGTGTAAGCTTATTATCCCAAATGAGCCAACTTAAAAGTTAGGTTTTTTAAAAAAAGTTAAATTTTCTAATAATTCCATACGGTGCCTAAGTGGAGATATTGTGATACCCTATATTACATTGATGGGAGATAAAAAAAATTAATTTAGCATATAAAAAAATTTATGGACTCATGCGTTTAAACTGTATAGTTAAACTTTTTATTTAAATTATTGAGTTAATAATTTACTTAAATCATTACGCTCACAATTATAATAATATTTGTTTAGATTATATAAATTTACCTTCTTAAAATTCTTTAAAAATCTTAAAATTCACTTTTTAAAAAATTTATAAAAATAATTCGTTCTCGTAAATTAAAATTGTATGTCGTTGATGCTTCTCTCCATCCCTCCCTCTCTCGTCGAATGGACAAGAAGAGAAGGACTGGTCTGGTCCGGACACGATAAGTTGTCGGCGTGAGTGCGGGACAGTACTTGCATTTTGTATCACCCACTTCACAATTCCCAAAGTCCTCATGTCTGTACACGTGCCCAAAAAAGTGTTTGTTTGAATTTACTTTTTTACCTTTTAATTTACCGTTTAACTAGTAAATTATTAGTGATTAAAATTACTATTTAATTCAATATGATTTAAATATTAATTTTGGACAATAATTAAAAAAGTAGAAAAAAATAAAAAGGCAATAACGAATTGAAAAACTAATTTAGTCATAATTTGAAAATTTTATTAAAATTTGAATTTAATCAATTAAAAGTGTAATTCACTTACTCTAAATTTTTTTTTAAAATGATTACTCTCTCTCTCTCTCTCTCTTAATTATAACATTAGAAAAATTTTTATATTTTAAATCAGACGCATATATAAATGTCACATTAACTCTTATTAACTTGTTATATTGATAAAAAGTTAATAATATTAAAATACGTGTGTAAAAAATTTGTTTGGCAACATTAGGAGTAATTTAAAGATTATGAATTTATTTAGTTTAAAGTGACTTTAAATTAAAAAGATAATAAAACAAGAAAATTTAAGTTACAAACAAATAATTATAATTTTTTATTTTCATATAATTTATATTAAATATATATTTTATTTGATATATTTTGACAAATAAGTTTAAAATATAATTTTACAACATATATATAACAAAACTTTTAATAATTGAGGTTGTCTAATAGAGAGAAGATGTCTTTTTGAGCTTTAAATTAAAAGGATTTAAGCTCATGTTTAGGATGCTTAAAAACATTGATTTTTAAAAAATTTATCTCTTTTTTTAAAAAAAGGATAGAGAAAAAAGGTTAGTTTGTTTGAGATTTTTTTATTGTAATTTTTTTGTTTTTTATTTTTTATTAAAATATCTAATGTACTATTACCTTTTACATTTAAATTGTAGTATTTGAGATATCGATACTTTTTTTTAATGAGAAAAAGTAACTTTTTGATTAAGAATATTATAATCATTTTATTTTAGTATATCTTTTGAAATGTATATTATACACTTCATAAATCTTTTAACACACATTCATAAATAAATTGTAAAGATTCATAATTAAAAAATTCCACAAATTTATAAATTAGCAACTATATAAATTCACAAAGGATATTACATAATCATAACCTACAAACGATAATTTACGCGTTAAAACTTAAACGCAAAAATTATCGTTTCGCTCATGAGAAGGCTTAATAACTTATTTTTAGCTCATTTTCACTCGGAGAGTATTTTTAAATAATTCTTCAAAATCAAATGATACATATGTGTTTGTCATCAAAAAAACGAATTCATGTACACTAATTAAGGCTATTTCTAATGAGATTTGACCCTAAATCAACAGTCTTTTCAGTCTAAACACATTGTGGCCTTATTAGGGGCTAAAATGCAAAAATTTTGTCCACTTTTATCATTTATAAATTTTTTTTATCTTCTGATTAAGATTTTTTATTTTTTCGAATTGTCTCGATGTGATAAATCGAAAAAGTAAAAAAGATCTTATGAAAAGATAAGAAAAATTCACAAAAACCGAAAATAGACAATATTAAATTTGGCATATTAGCTTATTTTAGCTTATTTTGGTCTTTTTTGGATTTTTTATGTCTTGTTTAAAAAATTTTAGTTTTTTGACTTGTCTCGATGAGAGAATAAAAAAAGTTCAATTAAATAATAAAAAATAACTCACTAAAGACGAACATAAATTAAATAAAGTAAGTAAATAAGTAATTATCCTAAAGAGAGCCGGTTGTAACTATTTTGGGTATTAATTCATAAAGTTAGGCTCCGTTTGTTTGAGCAAAAAATATTTTTGTTTTTTCTAGTGTTTAGTACAATGAAAATTAAAAGTCAACGAAAAATATTTTTTAAGTCAATAAAAAATAAGTTAATTTTGGTGAAAAACGTTTTCTAATCTTTTAGAGCAAAAAATATTTTTCACCTTTACCAGTGGGGGTCTAGGGAGCGAGGGTCAGGGGTCAAGGGGTCAAGGGGTCAAGGGGTCCGGGGTCCCAGAGGACTGGAATGCTAGGGGTTCCGGGGGACTAGGGGTCCAAGGTCTCGGATGTCCAAGGTCACATGGATCCCAGGGGGACTGGGGGTATGGAGTCTCGGGGTCCTAGGGTCCTGGGGTCCGAGGTTGCGGGGATCTGAGGTTCTCATATGTCTCGGGGTTCGAGGGGTCCAGGGTGCTATGGTTCCTGAGGGATCGAGGGTTTAGGTCTTGGGGTCTCAGGGGTTCAGGGTCTCGCAGGTCTGAGAGTTCTAGGATCCTAGGATCCCGGGGGTCCGTGGACTGTGGGTCCCATGGTCTCGAAGGTTTGGGGTCTCGGGATCCAATGCGTTCTAGGATCCTAGGGTCTAAGGCTTCAAGATCTTGGAGATTTGAGGTCCCTAGGCGTTCAAGAGTTAAGGGGTCTGGTGTCCCGAGGGCCCCAATGGTTAGGGGTTTTGGGGTCTCATGAGGTTCGGGGATCCTAGGGTCTTGTGGTTCTATTGTCCTCGGGGTCTCGAGGGACCTAGGGTCTGAGGTGATAGAGTCTCTGGGGTTTGGGTCTCGAAGGTTTGGGGTCTCGGGATCCAATGCGTTCTAGGATCCTAGGGTCTAAGGCTTCAAGATCTTGGAGATT
>JAULJZ010203221.1:0-19418 GCA_032270985.1 Heliamphora pulchella
TTCAGGGCACAAATGCAACTACATTTTTTTTATTAAAAAAATCAATTTTTTTAGCCAATACCAAACCAGCTCATTAATCAATTCAAAGCATGTAATCAGATAAACCTAGAACACCAAACAATAAATCCAAGTAAAAAATTATGGCATGTTTATCTGAGTTTTTCTAAATTCTAAATTTCATCTAAATTCTAATTTCATCGATTTAATGGAAAGCATAGCAGATAAACCCAAACAAATGTGCTCTTGCAACTTCATCCCAAGATTCCCAAACAAATTCTGCCATTCAGAGGTTCAGGCTCCAGGATAATGGCTATAATACAATCCTCCAACATGATTTCTTTCTCTTCTTCTTCCCACACCACTAAAATTGCAACCCAAAATAGAAACACTATGATACCAATTGTACTCTCCAATTTCTTATTGTTATATATTTCATATGTTTCAACCTCTATCTTTTGATAAACTTCTACATGAATTCACAAACATGGATGGGGGAGGGGGATCCCAAAAAAAAAGGCTTCTATGTCATACAGATTGGTTCAATCACTTTTTTCTAATTTACATAATTTCAGCAAGGGTTATTAGCTAATGGCTTTTTTGGTTATAGATCGGGCACCATTGAGGAGATTTTGGAGGCACGAAAGAAAAAGGTTTTGATACAAACAAATGTGCGTATAAACCCTAATTAAGCCCTAAACTTTCCTCTGAAATATCAAAACCCTAACTTTATTTAAGAAAGATAGCTGAATCAACTGACCTGGTTATATGATGGTTAAGAGCTTGAGTCGTGCCTGGTTGGAATAATCGACTGAAGATGATGAAGTGAGATTGTCACGCCCTCGACTCTGAGGCACGTGAATCTCACGAGACAACCTAGCTTCCTTAATTCAATGTTAAGAATAACCCCTATTGAAGAGAAATCGTTAAACTTAGCTTATTTTAGAAGTCGTCGCCTTAGCAACTTCAAAATTTTCTAAGTACAAAATTTAAAAATTCCGGCAAAATTTCCTCTGTTTTTCGGACTATCCCAATTTATTTATCAACCTGTCAAATCCAAATAACAATTTATACTCAGACATAGCCTAGATCTCAACTCGCAATCACAACTATATATCATCTAATAAATAACATTCTCCAAACTAATGTAAGTATCATCCATACAGCTTATAAAATTTACATTCATCCAAAGAAAAAATCTTAGATCCATAAAGTTATACAATGTGAAATTTCAAAGCATATGTATTTCACCTAAACATACACATATAAATTACATATTTAAATTCTTTACACTTCTCAAAAGATAGCTACATGTCTCCATATTTATTAACAAAAAAAAAAAAAGTTCATGTTCTTCAAAATTACGTAATATTCCTTCTCACTCTCCATTGTTACATTATTCTGTTTTTTATCCCATATTATCCATAAACACAATTATTTCATCCTTCTATTTCAAATTCCATATTATTAATTCCCAAATCAAGTTTCACATTTTCTCATTCCAATAATATAGATTTCATATCATGTCTCGTATTTGCATATCAACAACTTATTAAAACATTTCCATTATAAACTCCCTATTCTATTTCCTGACCCATTACTTATCACCCTTTGCAAATTAATCATTTCGACTTTCAATTTAGTCCACAATTTACAAATCTTCATGTTAATGGACTCCAACAACTATTCAAAGCCCCATTTTAATCCAATTACTGTTTTATTATAAATTCACCTATCGGTCCGTGAATTCAAACTCAAGCTTCCCACCAAAACTTTAGGTTTAATACATGAAACATTAAGTTAATTACAACATCATCCATAAAGGCTTCAATTAACCTCTTTATTATCTTTAATTTCATCCACGAACTCAAATTCCATAGTTTGACGTTAATCCATTCAAATACTCGGAGAAATTATTCAATTCTCATTAGTAGAGCTAGGGATTTACAGAATATACGAAAATATCAACATAAATCATCACATTTCACCAAATTTAGTCTAAACCCTACCTCAAGAAGCTTCAATGCCTTGTAATCTCGCCACTTACGAAAACCCAAGGATTGGTCAGTTGGGTTTTCTTGCTCCTTGTTGAATTCTGTTGATCTTCTTATCGATTCAACCTTGATAGCTTCCACTGTAAATGTTTAACCCATTAATTTCTGAGAGAAACAAGGGCTGGAGCTTGGAGCTCCAACCATGACCGAAATTAGAGAAGACGAAAAAAGAAGACAACCAAAACAGGGGAGGCGCGGATCGTGCAAGCTAGGGTGCGTTTGATACCTTAAAGTCCCAGAGAAAGCCTCTAATTTGTGAAGCAAATGGGAGAGAATGTCTGAGCTCTTCCATGAAACCAAAAAAAAAAAAACACCACAACGAGGAAAGGAGACAGCGGCGCCGACGGGGTGGAGGGATTAGGGTCCCTTTGGTGTTTTGCTTTCCCTTTCTCTTGAGAATTCTAGCTTTCTCCCATGAATTCTAGTTTATCTTCCATGAAGAAAGAGGAGAAGAAGAAGAGAAGGGAGAGGCGAGTATACCCGGCGGGAATGGGTGCGAAATAGAGTTTGGTCACCTTTTTTGTTTTGTTTGCCTCATTCCGAGAATTCTAGAAACATCCAAGGCCGTGTTTGGTTTGCATTTTGTTTCTCTATCAGTCTTTCTAGAGTATTCCCTCCTAACCCACACACATATATGTTGAACACAATCAATTAAAATTATACATGTGCTAATTTTCAATTTATTTTAAATCTACGTTACAAAAATTACAATTTTTTAATATTCGTGACTAACTATAATTAAATATCTTAGTGTCACAACACACCAATCACGTATAATATGAATTATTCAACATTAAAAATCAATTCTAATAATTTAATTACATTAAAATAATTAATCATAAAATAAAAGAGTACTGGGTTGTTATACGTAAAATAGTCTATGGATTGAATCGGATTGTAAAACCATGAATTAGTTGAGATGTGAAGAGAAGTGGGCAAGTGTGTGTGCGTATGCGTGAATTGTGAAAAGTGAGAAATTGCAATTGGTGTAATGAATTTGAGATGAAAGAAAACTAAAAGATGAATTTATGAGGAAAATTGGGTATAATTTGCATAAAAAAAGTGATTATGTGAACGGGTTTGGTAAAGAATAGAATTTTGTTTTGATAAACTTATGTGTTACATTTCACATAATTATCTTCGCATGTTATGCATTTGTTTATCTTTAGTCTATTCCCTGCGAGACTCGGCTCATGTTGTCACGTCCCAAACTCCGAGTTATGTGAAAGACCCATGAACAACCACCAAAATCGCTCTAAACGCAAAGGGATGAAAGCCATAAAGCCAAAACGAGGCTAAAATATTTGTAAAAACGTACTATCGATGGTTTATTTAATTTAAAAGAGTAGCCCCAGAGACTACGATCACGGTCCCAAGAACCAAGATTTTAAAACAAAATACATGTTTTGGATAAGAAAATCTTTTCTTTTAAAAGAAGCATAGCCAGTTTCAAAATCTCTCTCAAAGCACCAGAATTTGAATGAAGTATAAACCATTTGAAAACTTTCTTTTTGTAAACCGTTGAACCAACCAACGAGAATTGTAATACAACAAACCCATAATTTCTCTCGAAAGCATAAATCATGCATACACAGGCACCACGACCATAAGAGAAATACATAAGTTTTACAATATGTTACATCCAATCATGAAACATATACAAAGGTATACACTACCTATCAAGACAAAACAAAAAGTCTTGTCATCAACCACCGTCGAGCACCTCAAGGTCAACCTACAGGACCGCTTTCACGTAAAAAAAGTTTTAACAAATTCCACTACGTGAGCTGAAACCCAATGGAAACAGACTGTAAAGCAGTAAAGCAGGATATGTAATCACATAGCATAAGTTGACTCAACCACATGAGCTTCAAAACGGTTTTACTTCATAAAATTCTAAGTTTTTCATCAAACTCCACGAGCCTCCAAAACAGTTTTTCATCCTCAAAATCAAGCATTTCAACAATGCAAATAACGTTTCATAGTTAAAGAAAAGTAGTAACCAAAATGTTATTTTCCACTCGGATTACACAGTCGAGAAAACACGCACACATGCACGCACACACTCGTCATCAACACATCCGCGTGATTCAACCAACCCATGGTTTAAACGTAGGAACCGATGCCGGACGGGCGTATAGACCCTGTCACATTACTACCACCCAGCCACACGAGGCCCGTGAAGTAACTGGACGCTCTATACTTCCGAAACGACCTGCATCCTTTCCCGGTTCACTAGCCAGCGGGCAGAGAAACCCATTCTATGCAGTTTTTCGGTCTTTCACCGTGGAACAACTCGTGCCTAAACTTGCTCGATCCATAGATCCCAAACTCGATCCTTTTTGATTTTACATCAAAATATACATGCACACACACACGCGAGTCCAACCCAAAAGGTTTCTCTCGCCAAACCCATAGCTCGACTATGAAAATACATAACCAATTATACATTAAACATGTATAACAAGATTCAATGGCTAACCGCCATACCATCCATCAAACATGGGGATCAATCAAAACCACCGTTTTTATCAAAACATTTCAAAATCTCGAGACTCAACCCCAATGGTTAGCTCCAAATCTCCAAAATACAGTTTTCAAGATTTTCAAAAACCCTTCATTTTCAAAACTATCTTTTGAAAACCAAACATCCACAAGTCTAAATCATGTAATAAACCAATAAAAAAAGCGAAAAACATACTTTTTTATCAGAACAACATGGTTTAAACATAAAATATGATATTTAAAGCATTTTTAACAGGTAAAAAAAGCATAAAATTGCACGTTACACTCTTTAAAGACAACATAATCTAGGATCCTACCTCGTTGAGCCAAAAGCTCGACGTCTAGAAAATCGAACCTCGACGAAACGAGATTTTATCTGGATAGATGCGAAGCCCCCGGCACCAATAGTAAGGATCAACAGTCAGATCGCTGAAAATCGAGCCCCGGGCCCATCAAAATCTAGAGAGAAGGTAGAGAAAACGTAACTTAGCCAAGAAGAAATGATTTTCCAAAATATCTCTAAGCTTCTGCTATTTATAAGCCACGGCAAAAACAGGGGTCAGTCGACTGGATGCCCCAATCTAGTCGACTGGATCACCATTCTGTCCATCCAATCGCCCTCAATCGACTGGATTGACACCCTCAGTCGACTGGATTGCTACTGGTTGCAAACCGTTTCCAGAATCCAACTTAGGTTCAAAAACCATCAACCAAACAGCCTCTTTTGAAAACCATGGACAACGTGCGAGTCCAACGACCTCAAAAGAAACCACAAGAATACTTTTCGTTCAATTAAACGCAACCAAACACATTTTAAGAACTTAAACCAAAATCATGCGTTAATTCCACTTAAATCATTTCAAAAATGAAACGAGTCAGGGTCTCACACATGTTGTATAAACAATTTCAGGTGTTACAGAAGGAAAGTTGCCTAGTTAGGTGGACCAAAGTTGGGACCTTGTTGGGTCATTTTCCTTGAAGAGATCATATATATATATATATATATATATATATATATATGTATGTATGTATGTATGTATGTATGTATTGCGTTATAGCAATTATAATCTTTGGATACTAGGTTAGATGTATTTTGGGTTAGAATAACCCGTATTGTAAGGCCCTAAGGCAATAGATTCATGATTTGTACACATACAAGATCGTCTGGTTCTTGTTTTGGTTGATTTCTCAATTTTCATATTTAATTCTATGGATTGAAATGTTGGTGTAAACAACAAATTTCGTGTCCGAAAACCACGACAGAAAATTGTAGAAATAAATTAAACTTTTATTGAATTTGTAAATGTATTACAATCTCTCGTAAATTTCTAAATCAAAAGAAAACAAATCCTCTGATTCTTCTCTTCAAATATTGACTCGAGAGCTTGACAGCGTGTTATCGAATCAAAAAGCGAAATATCCTCTGAGTTTGGCAGAGAATCATGAAACTTGATTGAGAATGATCTTCAGGATTTCAAAACTTTATCTATAGAACTCTTTTAGTAGCTTTATAACTCCAAGTATCAGATGTAAACTTCTTCGTGATAGAGAGCACATCTATTTATAGGAGTGTGGGAGATAGAGTTATGAAGAAACTCAAACTCTTGATAATTATCTCAATTTTATTTATTTTTAAAGAGATAATTATCTAAACTTATAATTATCTCTTTGATTTAATTTTTTTAAAGAGATAACTATTGAATATCATAATTATTTCTAATTTTGAAAAGATAATTATCTAAACAAATAATTATCTTTTCGTTTAAAGAGATAATTATTTAGTAGCATAATTACTTCTTATTTTATTTTTTAAAAGAAATAATTATGTACATTTAATTTGATTTAGAGAAAATATTATTTATTTTTCTTTTGTGTAATTCTCATGTGCCAAGTAATTTAATTTAATTAGCCAAAGACTTGTCATATGAAAAAATACATTATTTTACACGTGGCGCCACGCGATTGGACCAACCGTGAATTTTAATATGGGACCGCTTTAACACGTGGCAATATTTGATTTGTCAATAATCGTGTTATATTTTTGAGTCGTGGGACACGTGTTAATTTGTGATAGACTAAAATTTGCATGCCTACAGTTGGTTTTCACGTGTTTTGGTGAAGTAGGAAGTTATTTCAATGTCAAATGTTTGTTTTAATTTCTAGTTCTTGATTTATGAAAACCATGTTCAAAGGATGAGAAAAACGGATATTTTTCCACACTTAGAAAAATTTCAAAATTTTAGGGCAGTTTGCTCTCGGGTACCTCATCACTCGAGCGATGGAAAGTTGATCCGCTCGATCGAACTCCGCTGGGTGGGACAACTTTGAAAACTATTTTAAAAAGTGTTTTGTTGGGTATCTTTAGGTATCCCTTGGGGTATGAAATGGCATATTTTGGGAATCGTCTGCAAGTATAATACTTACTGTTATTCTTATCTAAAAAAAAAGAGAAGATTTGACGTCTCGTCTTATTTTACCGCTAAAGAATTATTTTATAGACTCTTTCGAGTTGGAAAGTTTATAAACGAGGTTCTTTTTTATCATCCGCTTGAATTTTTATTATTTAAAAATTGGAGCGTTACAAATTAAATTAAAAAATATAAATATAAATATTTAAAAGAACGCTAATGCTACAAGAAGTTATGAAACGATGATCATTCTACTTCATTCCTTGTACATGACTTGTTGTGTACGTTGATGTTGCAAAGATTTGATATTTTGGAATTTTTTAAAGTTTGATAATTAGGAAAACAACTAGGTCAATTAACATAACAAATTGAACTACAATGCAGTTCAATTTTTGAGAAACTTAAAAATGTAGGTTTGCGACTTTTTCACGTGAATAACTCACATTAAAATAATGAACTTAAACAATTAGTGTTAATAAGCAACAAATGTAGTTAATAAACGTGACAAATAACATGACTAAGTTTTAAAGTGAAATTAATTTATAACACTATATGCAGCATCTTTATTCCTTCTATATCTTGAAATTTAAAGTGATTATTGGACAGTAAATTTCCCAGTAGGCAAATAGCAAATAACCAGTGATTTGATTTCATTTTATGGTTTCATCTAAAGACTTTTTGTAGGGCAATGGTCCCAGTTTTAAAGTGATTATTGGATGGTAAATTTCCCAGTAGGCAAATAGCAAATAACCAGTGATTTGATTCATTTTATGGTTTCATCTTTTTCACTGGGACCATTGCACTACGAAAAATCTTAGATGAAACTATAAAATGAATCAAATTAACCACTGGTTATTTTCTATTTGCCTACTGGGAAATTTACTGTCCAATACAGAAAAGAAAACTTCTTATCACTTTAAATTTCATGATGTAGGAGGATTAAAGATGCTGCATGCAGTGTTATGAATTAATTTCACTTTAAAACTTAGTCATGTTATTTGTTACGTTTATTAATTACATTTGTTGCTTATTGACACTAAATTGTTTGAGTTCATAATATTCACGTGAGTTATTTGTGAAGCTTGGGTGCTTGTCCCAAAAAATGACAGAATATGAGAAATAACGCCAACAAACAATTAAAAGAAATTCAAAAAAATTTGGTAACTTGGGACTAAAAAGCATGGCAAACTCATTGTTTGCCCCAATTCAGAGGACTAAGAATAAAAGTGGTAAAGATAAAAATATGAAGATGCATTTTAATGATGATGATGATGATGATGATGAAGAGTATCAACTGCCCGACAGTTCAGAAGGAGATAGCTCTTCCAGCGGAGAAGACGAGTCGTCTAGGTCTAACGCCAGTAAGGTAGTATATGTACATTCTTCTTATTAAAATGAAAGTGCATTGTACTGAAATTGAATTCTATAGTGAATTGCGTATCTCTGTTAGCTAGTATTAACTGTCCATGCACATTTTACATTTAGTTTTAATATTGTTATAGTGTTGTAATGATTTTTATGTTTATTGTTTCCTATGATTTAATCTTATATCCATTCATATTGAAATGTTATCAGGTATTGCAAATGGCACCAAGAAAAAAGAAAGTTAGTTATACAGCTTCCTTTTTAGGCTCATCACAGATAACTCGAAGAGAGAGTAACACCCCTGACGGAGTGACCCAAGCTCTACCAACACATTCTATTATGACCCATCCTCCCAAAACACGAGCTATTCGTGCAAGAAGCACACCTGACGTGGTTGCCAAGACGATTCAGGCACCTACATTACCTATCGAGCTACCCACATTATCTCCCCAGCCACCCACATTATCTACGCAGCCAAATGGAGAGCCTAGCCCACATCCTATCACCAGCAACGGAGGTGAGACTTATATAAGTAACTTTTGATTCATTTATTCTTAAATTATATCAAATGTGTTTTTTGGATTGCAGGTTGATTGCATGTATGTGAAGTTAGGATGGATGGCCTAACGCTTATTGATTGTGTTGTTGTGTGGTTGTTGAGATTCAGGCTGAGCCTGTGTATAATGTGTTAAGAATTTATTGTTTACAGGTTACATTAGAGACGGTTGTATTGTCAGGATGTCCAAAAAATAGGAGAAATTCTGTCAAATTTTTTTAAAAATATTTTATAAAAAAATATTTTATAAAATTGCTTTTATGAAAACACATTATAGAGCATATTTCCTTTTTATAGTGTTTTTTTGTACATAATACATTTTCTCAAGTTCTACATCTTGCATATTATTTCTTAGTTTCTATTAGTTCTATTAGTTCATTATACTAGTTTCATATCAATTTCAAGCAAGAAGCGTGTACAAGGTCCCACAAAAGAAAAGCAAGTGGATAAGATAAGAAAACAAATTAGCCATCCCCTTCCTGTTGTTATTACAATGATGGCAATAGAGGGAGAGAACACAACTCATGCTTCAAATGCTCTTGGCAAAAACATTTGGGATTATGAGCCAGTCCGACCAATTGGTTGGAAAGAGATTGGTTTTGAAATCAAGGAATCTATCGTGATGAGAGTTGGGATAGTACAAAATAAATAATACTTGTCTCATATCCTAATCATCTATTAAAGTACTTCTTGCATGATAGAACAAATATTCTAATTATTTATTCCACTTGCAGCAAATTTTTGAGCTTGGTGACTACAAAAATGATTTGGTTATTCAGCACATTATTGATCAAAAGTGCAAGCAATTATATTCAGAATGAAAATACAAGTTACATAAGCACTACCTTGCCCTCAAGGAGCAGAAAGTTCCTGACCCCAGGAGTCATCCATTACATTCTTATAAGCTAGATGATTGGGTAAACATGATTGACAATGTGTGGAAGACCGAGAAATGGAAGGTACCCTTTATTGATTTTGTTAAATTAGTACTAACACTTTGTAAGAGTTATATATCATTGATTTTGTTGTTTGGTTGCCTTTTGTTTTATTACAGGACATGTGAGACCCTAACCTATTTCATTTTTGGAATAATTTAAGTGTTGACGGAGTTTGAGTTAACTCTTGACCTTGGTGTGTTGGGTTTTTGTTTCTTTATTATAGAACAACATGTGCGTATGAGTTTTACACTTGTTTGGGTTCGAAAGAGGCATGTTTGGCTTGGTTTAAGGTTAAAAAACCTATTTCTCGCGAAGGATCGTTTTTCCCAACGGTCTAGTCGACTGGACGGGTGTACCTAGTCGACTCCAGTCCACTGAACTGGGATTCAGTCGACTGAACTATATCGGCAAGGCTTATTTTGCAATTCCAGTAGCCTCATCCAGTTGACTAGATTAGGGGTCCAGTCGACTGAACCGTGATATTTTGCCATGTCTATAAGAGGAAGAAGCCTGGAGATATTTTGAAATTTTATTTTTTTAAATCTGGTTTCTCTCTCTCGAAATCTCTGCCTTCTCTCTAGATTCTGATGGACCCGGGGCTCGATTTTCAGCAAACTGACAGCGGATCTTTGATGTTGGTGCTAGGGGCTTCGCGTTCATTCAGACAAAATTTTATTTTGCCGAGGTTTCGTTTTCAAGGCGTCGAGCTTTTGGCTCAACGAGGTAGGATTCTAGACTCTACTGGTGTTAAAGGGTGTTACGTGTAATTATATGTGTTTTTACCGAGTAAAAAAATACATTAAATGTGATTTTCATGTTTAAATCTTGGTTTTTGGGTAAAAAGTAGATTTTACGCCTTTGTTGGTTTTATACATGATAGGGATGCGTTGATATCCGTGGTTTTCAAAATGAGGTTTGAAAACAAGGTGTTTTGTGAGAATTGTGAAAATATGTGTTTTTGGAGGTTTAGTGCTAACTTTTTAATGTTTTGTTGGAAGTTGTTGATCTCCATGGTTGATGAATTGGATCATTTTACACGTTGATATATAATTGTTCTACTGGTTTTCGTAGTTAAGCTACGGTGGGTTTTTAAATGACTTCTATAGATGTACCGTGATAGTATGTGTGTTGAGATGGGCTTCTATTTCTCTTCGGTGGAAGTCTAAAAACGTGCACAGTGTAGGTGCTTTGTACCTTCGGGTTAATCCCCGTAAATTAAGCAGTGGGTGCTCTGTACCCTCGGGTTTTGGGCCTGTAAATTGAGCAGTTGTGTTGTTGTGACTCCGTATAGAACTTGTCATTACCTAGCAGGCCTTCAGTGGTTCAAGACTAGGATAATGGACAGGAGTCTATAGTTGTTACCTTTATCCCTGTGTGTAGAAGAGTCAGTACTAGAATTTCATTTTATCTTTTTTTTCTCGGTTGTGTGAACCGAGTGGAGAATACTGTTTTATTACTGTGTTATCATTTTATTTTTCTCGGTTGTGTGACTGAGTAAAAAAATAACGTTTTGTTCCCGGTTCTGCGATCCGGGTGAAAAATCATGTTTTTTGATTATTGTTTTTCTTTAACTATGGCATGTTATCTCCACGGTAGATATGCATGGTTTTAAGGGTAGAAACGTGGAATTTTCTGAAGTAAAACCATTTTGAGGCTTGTGTTGGCCTGATGAAAAATTTGTGATTTTTAAGGTGGGAAAACTTTTTTAGCTCATGTGGTTGAATCTGTATGCTTATGATTGCATAACCTGTTTTACAGCTTTATAGTCTGTTTCTATTGAATTTCGGCTCACGGTGTGAGATTTTGTTATAAAATCTTTTTTAGGTAGACATAGTCTTGTGGGGTGACCTTGAGGTGCCCGGAGGTGGCTGTTGACGAGACCCTGTTGTGTGATCTTTGTTAGGTAGTTTATACCTTTCTGTATATGTTTCATGTTTGAGTATAACATGTTGTAAACCATATGTTTTTCTTATGGCTGTGGACCAATGTATGCATGTTTTTTGCTTTTGAGAGAACCATGGGTTAATTGTTGTCTTTCGTAGTTTCTTACTACGTTTTTCATTGGTTTGTGAAACGGCTTACAAATGGGATTTTCAAATGATTTATATTTCATTCAAACTTTTGTACTTTGAGAGAGATTTTGGAACGGTCTAAGCTTAGTTTAAAAAAATAGATGATTTTCTTATCCCAAAAAAGTACGTTTTATTTCAAAGGCTTAACTTGTGGGACCGTAACAGTAGTCTTTTGGCTACTCTCTTTTAAATTAAATAAATTCTCGATAGTGCGTTTTACATAGGTTTTAGCCTCGTTTGGGCTTTATAATTTTCATCCCCTGTTTGGCCGGTTTTTTGTGGTTGTTCGGTGGCTTTTTCTCATGACTCAGAGTTTAGGGCGTGACAACTTGGTATTAGAGCTCTGGGTTCAAATACCTATGAGTTGTGAAAAGATGGTGCATTACCTTGTGAGGAAAGATATGTGTGTCCTTGGTTGCCTGTGTTTAGAACATGAGCATGTTAGTTGTTGGGCATGTTGATGCCGTGTATATGTGAGTATGGAGGTTGAACCTTATGATTGATTAATCTTTCCTTTGGGCTTTTGGATTAACAAACTTGTTAGCTAAGTTAGAAACACGTTTAGCTGACGTAATTTCTAGCAGGGAATCTAAGTAGGTGATCCAAAGTGACGCGTCATTCTTGTCGGTTCTTCTTGGTATCGGTGTTGTGTCTGCATAATCGTTGTGGCTATGTGTTAGCATGATTATGTGGTATGTGTTAGAAATAACATGATAGATCGACCTTAGGTTGTCGTGTTTCATGTTTCCTTTCTATATAACTTGTATACCCTTCGAGTCAATGAGGTAGTGGTTTAAGTCTTGAATGTGCGACTTGGTTGCTATCAGTTGCAAAGGTAAGGTTATAGGTTGAGCATCGATCGCTTGGTGTATTGTGGAACTTGTTAGAGAGTTGGGTTTAACTGTGCGGGGTTGGCCTCGGTTGGTGGATTGTTGAGTGTCTTCATGAGCAGAGACTTATTTGAGAGTATGCTATTAGAGGTTAGAGTTGTGTTAAGGATAACCTTGTGAGTAGGCGTGATGAGGTGTTGGAGACCCTGCGAATTAGATGTCATGACTAGATTGGTGGATAGATTTGTGGCTCGTGATAATCCCTTTCAGGTAAGGTTGATGTACGTGGTTTTGGTCGTGTGATGAATTAGGTACGTCTTGAGCCATGTTATGTCATGAGCCGTGTGCTCAGGATGGAGTATGGGCGGGAACATAATGGATAGAAGCATGATAATCCTTAACCATGTGTGTGTTGAGATAGCAGAACGTGTGGTTCTGAAGATATTCCCTGGTAGTCAGGATGTTGGTAGTGGTTAGCAGGATGTTGCTGGTAGTCAGAGTTAGGTCTGATGACCTTGGATGATGATTCAGGTTATGATTCTAACCTGCGATGAGTAATAATTCTGTGAGATTCCTACGAGAACTCAGGTTTGTGGTCTGGTTGTTACCCTAGCGATCAGGAGTTCATGTTTGAGAACCGTGCTGAGTGCATGTGGTTGGTTAGTGCTGAGACAGTGTATCCTGAGTGTGATATGTCTAGAGGTTGTTTGTGTTCAACCTTGGGTTCAGAGATGGGTATGTTGTTTGCCCATAAGAACGAAGTGTGGAGTAATAAGGTTTAGTATTGTACCGTGTGAATTGGCTAGCCTGGGGCAATAAGTGAGAAATCGTGGGTTACAATGCTTATGATCGATGTGTGCTTTGAGAGCGAAAGTGCGAAAGGTGTCTGCATGGTTGTGGAAGTTCTTAGTAACTCTGGATGAGAGGTCTCAGGATTGGGTTTCCTTTGTTTGATTTTGTGCACTTTCTATGTGAGTAGCGCCGGTTAGTGGGCTCGAGACCTTGAAGTGGTTGTGATTTGCCTAACAGGGGTTGGGTGAGTAAGCCCAACTTAGTGGAGTGAGGTTTTAGCGTGATGAAATGTTGACGTGTGTCTCTGTGCACGCTTAGTGATGAGCTTGTAATCCCATGGGATGTGTTGTACAAGGTGTTCGGATTGATGATATTCGTATGTGTGCGAATGACGACGAAGAGTTGAGAGCTTGGTGTAGCAAATGGTTTGAGTACTGTGATCGGGGTTGACGGCGACTGTTCGACTGTGGTCGATGCGGTTTCAAGGTAAGGCTTACAGGGTTCTTTGGGGGCCAAGTGTTGAAGAGTATTGGGAGTACGCTGAGATTGGGTCATGGTTCCTTGTTGACCTTTTTCTTCTCTCTAGAGGGAGAGAGAGTTTTCCTATGGACAGTTGTCTGGTACGAGTTATTTCATCTTTGTTAGATGGAGATGTAGTGTTCTTTTTGTAGTGATCAGCTGGGGATCGTTAATCGTTGTTTACGGCTAGTTCTGGATTGTGTGGATATGGTTGTTCATCTAGCTCTGGGTAGAGCAGGAATTTATCGGGATCGTGCGGCTGTGATATTCACATGGTGAATTTCTGGTAGACTTTGAGAAGTCTAGATTTGGGTTCTGTTTGGGTTTTGAACTGTTCTGAGTTCTTGGAGTCGAGGAGTGATCATCGACTGTGGTAAGTTTTGTGCTTTGGCATAACCGTTTGTTTGGTTAGAAACGGAAGGGTCGTGATGAGTTCAGGAGGTGAGAAAATTGCTAAGTGTAATATGCAGATCTTGGTTGGTGTCTTGGGTCCGAATATCTTGCTATTGTGGACTCAAGGATTTGATGTGTGCTTTATAAGTTGGGGTTTGATGTTGGATGAAAGCCATTAGTTGGCCTCATCAGATGACAACGTTCGTATTTGATTTAAGGTTGATCTGTAGTCTGGGTATCATTGATCTGATGGCGAGACGTTGAGTTGTGCAGTGATGTGTCCTGACGTGCTGTTGCACGGGCAACAAGGTTAGGGTTTGTAGGTTTTGGATACCTATGAGATGTTCTGTCTGTGTGATGTGTTCGGTTAAGTAACTAGTTTGGGTCAGGTGACTTTATAGTTGTGATGCCGGGTTGGTTTTTAGTTGTGTGGAATCTTGTCTGGGACAATGGTGTATTACCTAGTGGTTCTCTAGGGTGAGAATTGTGATTCGTGATAGAAGACCGAATAGAGGATGAAGGTTTGGATGTGATGCATTTTTTGGTGTTCCAGGTGAGTAAATGAGTTTCTCTTTGGAGTCGGGTGTTTGTGTTGTTGCTCGTGGATGGGTGTTGTGTCAGCTTCGTGATGGCATTGTTAGCATTAGCACGGCGATGATATGGTATCAAAGTCAGTGGATGGTTGGTGAGCGTCAAAACTTGAGTAAAGTTCGTGCGTACAGTATGTAACTTCATGTGATTGATGTCAGGATTCGACGTCATGTGTTTGGACTCACAAAGATAGTCCTTGGTGTGCATTGTGAGATGTGATTGAATCGGTATCTGGCAGTGAGAACGAGGGTGACAGTCTCGATGTCTTGAAATAGAGAGTGTTTGGGACCAGGTACCATGGCAGATTGGTCTAATGTGATGGGTTTGTCCCTGTAGTGGTTATTATACGGTGAGAGTTATGTTTGAGGTTTGGCAGTGTGAGTTGGATCTTGATCCGACATTTCGCGGATGTTTCCTGGACGACAGTTGTGTCAATGGGACTTACACGTGTGGACAGTTTGTGTGGAGATCGAATCTTCAAGTCGTGTTTACCTTGTGTGACGACAGGTTTGGGATTTTAGTTGCTGGGGTATTTCAGTTGTTGTGCAGTATTGCTGGGTTTGCATAAAAAATTGTTGATGGTGGATGGGCTGGTATTTAACCTGAGTTTCAGTGTTGATTTTCGGTGAAGAAATTTTTTTAAGAGGGGGAGAGTTGTGAGACCCTGACCCATTTCATTTTTGAAAAAATTTAAGTGTTGACAGAGTTTGAGTTAACAACATCTGTGTGTTGGGTTTTTGTTTCTTCATAGTAGAACAACATCTGCGTATGAGTTTCATGTTTGTTTGGGTTCGAAAGAGGCATGTTTGGCTTGGTTTAAGGTTGAAAAGCCTGTTTCTCGTGAAGGACCATTTTTTCCAGCGGTCCAGTCGACTGGGCGGGTGTCCCCAATCGACTGGGGTTGGATCTAGTCGACTGAACTATGTCGGCAAGGCTTATTTTGCAATTTCAGTAGCCTCATTCAGTTGACTGGATTGGGGGTTCAGTCGACTAAACCATGATATTTTGCTGTGTCTATAAAAGGAAGAAGCCTGGAGATATTTTAGAATTTTATTTTTTTAGATCTGGTTTCTCTCTCCTAAAACCTCTGCCTTCTCTCTAGATTCTGATGGGCCTAGGAATTGATTTTTAGCAAACTGATAGTAGATCCTTAATGTTGGTGCCGGGGGCTTCGCGTTCATCTAAACAGAATTTTGTTTCGTCGAGGTTCGGTTTTTGAAGCGTCGAGCTTTTGGCTCAACGAGATAGGATTCTAGATTTTATTGTTGTTAAAGGGTGTTGCGTGTAATTATATATGTTTTCATAGGGTAGAAAATACATTAAATGTGATTTTCATATTTAAACCTTGGTTTTTAGGAAAAAAGTGGGTTTTACGCCTTTTTTGGTTTTATACATGATACGAATGTGTTGATATCCGTGATTTTCAAAAGGAGGTTTAAAAATGAGGTGTTTTGTGAAAATTCTAAAAATACATGTTTTTAGAGATTTGGAGCTAACCCTCGGGGTTGAGTATCAACTTTTTAACGTTTTGTTAGAAATGGTTGTTGATCTCCATGGTTGATGGATTAGATCATTTTATACACGTTGATGCATAATTGTTCTACTGGTTTTTGTAGTTAAGTTACGATGGGTTTTTAAATAACTTCTATAGATGTACCGTGACAGTGAGTGTGTTGAGTTGGGCTTTTATTGCTCCTCGATAGAAGTCCGAAAACATGCGCAGCGTAGGTACTTTGTACTTTCGGATTAATACCCGTAAATTAAGCAGTGGGTGCTCTGTATCCTCGGGTTTTGGGCCTTAAATTTAGCAGTTACGTTGTTGTGACTCTGTATAGAACTTGTCATTACCTAGCAGGCCTTCAGCGGTTCAGGACTAGGGTAATGGACAAGAGTCTATAGTTGTTATCTTTAGCCCTGTGTGTGGCAGAGTCGGTACAAAGGATTTCATTTTATTGTTTTTCCCAGGCTATGTGACCCGAGTGGAGAATGATGTTTTATTACTGTGTTATCTTTTTATTTTCCTCGGTTGTGTGTCTGGGTGAGAAAATAACGTTTTGTTCCCGATTGTGTAATCCGAGTGAAAAATCATGTTTTTTTTATTATTGTTTTCCTTTAACTATGGTATGTTATCTGCATGGTAGATATGCATAGTTTTAAGGGTGAAAACGTGAGATTTTCTGAAGTAAAACCGTTTTGAGGCTCGTGTTGGCTTGATGGAAAACTTGTGATTTTCAGGGTGGGAAAACCTTTTTAGCTCATGTGGTTGAGTCTGTATGCTTATGATTGCATAACCTGTTTTACAGTTTTATAGTATGTTTCTATTGGGTTTCGGCTCACGGTGTGAGATTTTGTTATAAAATCTTTTTTAGGTTGACATAGTCTTGTGAGGTGACCTTGAGGTGCCCGGAGGTGGCTGTTGATGAGACCCTGTTGTGTGGTCTTTGTTAGGTAGTTTATACCTTTCTGTATATGTTTCATGCTTGAGTATAACATGTTGTAAACCATGTGCTTTTCTTATGGCCGTGGGCCAATGTATGCATGTTTTTTCTTTTGAGGGAACCATGGGTTGGTTGTTGTCTTCTGTAGTTTCTTACTACGTTTTTCATTGGTTGGTGAAATGGCTTACAAACGGGGTTTTCAAATGATTTATACTTCATTCAAACTCTTGTGCTTCGAGGGAGATTTTAGAACGGCATAAGTTTCGTTTAAAAAAATAAAAGATTTTCTTATCCCAAAAATGTATGTTTTATTTTAGCTTGTGGGACCGTAACAGTAGTCTCTTGGCTACTCTCTTTTAAATCAAATAAACCCATGGTAGTGCATTTTACAAAGGTTTTAGCCTCGTCCAGTCTTTATGATTTTCATCCCCATGTTTGGCCGGTTTTTTGTGGTTGTTCGGTGGCTTTTTCGCGTGATCCAGAGTTTGGGGCGTGACAGGATAATTCTAACAAAGTGAAGATTATACGATCTTGTGTGAAATATAATCATACAAGCGGGTCCTTGTCGTTTATTTCGCGAACATCAATGGTGGTAAGTGCCGGTTCAAATAATATATGTTTTATTATATATTTTTACTATTTTGTTGTAGTCTTACTAAATAGAGCTATGAAATTATAAGTTAATAAGAACAATGGTAGACAATTGTCTATTGTGGAAAAATTTAAAGAAACTCACATACGACATCAACATGGAAAAGATGTGTAGATAAATGACAAAGTTTGAGAACATCATATATGTATGAGTTAGTTCTATTATAATATTTTTTAGAAAACTTGAATTCTCAAGTTTGTAGAACGGATTATAAATTATTTTTAGTACATAACTGTTATAGATAAAATTTATGAATTTTAAATATTACTAGATGAAATTCTTTCAAAGATTGTTGTACAATCGCAGCCTGATGTCACCAATCCGTTATCCAAAGAACAAATCTCTACGCAAGTGCTTGGAAAGAGGTCAACCTTCTTCAAGGGTTATGAGAATCGCAAAAATACCAGTTCATCTTACACACAGCCTAAAGAGCCTGATCTTAAGGTAGTTACTTTGCGAGAAAAAGTGGATAATTATGAAAAGACCATGACAACATTTCAAAATATTTTGTAAGTATTAGCGGTAAAAGTAGGGGTTGATCCAGCTAGCATTCTGAGCTTAAGTTCGGATAACGAAAGCGACGATGACAAATTCAGTGAAAGACATGATGCTATTTCTCCTCTCTAAGTAGGATTCGAGTAACTTTATGATTGCACTAATTTTTGGATATTTAGATAACTAGCTTATGAATTTTAGTACACTTGAATTTGGTTCTAACCTTTTGAATGCACTTCAATTTCAGATTACTTTTTGATTGATACTTACATTTTGGAATTTGTGAGACACTGATCTGTTTTCTTTGTCGGCATTTTTTGATGCACGTTTCGTGTTTATGTGATAGCATGTTTTTATATGCTTTTGATGCATGATCGGGGTTAGATATGCATGCGGGGCAGATTTTCCGGGCCGTGGGGCGTTGCGGTACGAATTAAAAAAAAATTAAAAAAAAATATGTTGGAGGCCTATAAATATCTGGAGTTAGATTTTTTCAAAAGATATTTTCAAAACTTCTCCACTAAGTTTCCTCCATTTTCTCTCAGCCTTCTATCTAACTTCTCGGGGGCCCGGGGCTCGATTTTCAATGATCCAACAGCGGATTCTTACTATTGGCACGGTGGGCTATATGTTTTGTTAGATCTAGGCAACCCAAGAGGGAGGAGGGTGAATTGGGTCTTTTCTATTTTAAAGAAAATTTAAAGGCTTTTCAGAAATCTTTTAATATTGCATTAAGAAAAGGTATGCAAGAATATAATCAATGCAACTATTAAAAGATGAGGGATAGAGAGAAAGAACCAGACACCAGGGATT
>JAULJZ010203231.1:0-19417 GCA_032270985.1 Heliamphora pulchella
TCTCTAACTCTATCTCTTTAATTCCGCACTTTAAATTCTATATCTACTTGAATTTGTTTGTTAGAGAATACTTGTGGGCATTTGGAATTGAATGTTTAATTAGGTCAATATTGGCACAAAGTTTTAAATACCCAATTCACCCCCTCTTGGGATTGAACCTACACTAACATCAACCACTCTCACGATTCCTAAGTATTCGAACTTATAGCTCTGATACTAATCTGTAACGCCCTAATTTCTAAAACAATAAACCCATGCAAAAGATAAATAATAATAAAAGAAATGGCTTTATTTGGAAAAAAAATCTCAAAAATATGCCATTTCATTGTCAAAGATGCCTAAGTGAAAAGTCTACAAACCCCCTTTTTTCGACAACCTAAAAATTTTGAATAAACTAAAAGTGGGACAAAACATACATTTGAATGAGAAACAAACCCTTTGAACTCAAATACTTGAAAAACCAACATTTTAATGTCTTAATATTACATCTGAACCGAGTACCTCAAACCAAAACACAAACCCACGTACTCACAAGCATATAAAATATGAATCTATGGCCTTAAGGCCTTACAAACGGGTTACTCCAACGCACAAATATATTAAAAGAATATATATATCCAATGTTTTCAGAGGAATTGCAGGTACAATCTTATCGAAATTACATAAAAGGTCTTCACGAGTGAACTCCACAATCCATGATTTTTCTTCAACTATCACCTGAAATGTTATTAAACAACACGAGCCGAGGCTTGTTGAAAAAATACTAATAATGAAAATATGCATGATATACAATGATGGTTATGCGAAATACAACATGTGATTTTATCAAACTACACCCATTTTCCATCAAATAAAACCATTTCACATAACCGATTTTTTGTCTACAAGATAACCCATTTCTTGGCCATTCATTTTGTTTCATTTTACTCATTTTGATTCCCAAGTCCACAACTCACACATACGCACACACACGTATCTCTATCACATCACATTTCAACCAACTCGTGGTTTACACATTAGGAGCCGACGTCGAATGAGCTTATAGACCCACGACATGTTACTACCGGCCGGGCCACACGAGTCCCGCTAAGCAACGGTGCATTCTATAACTCGTAACGACTAGCACCTTACTTCTCAGTTATTAGCCGAAGGATAGGTCACCCAATCTGCGCAGTTTTTTCGGTCTTTCACCGAAGAGCTATTCAAGCCCAACTTAAACGAACCTTGGATCTAAATCGGTCATTTTTTATTTATTTAAACATAATTCTCCAACACGAGTCCAACCCAACAATGTTTTCTCTCCTCAATACCCAACACAAATATGATTGAAAATAGTTAAACATATTCTCAAATACAAGTCCAACCTAGCAACGATTCCTCTTGGCAATACCCAACACATATAGGATAACACATTGATTATGCATTATTAATTTCATAGATTTCACATATTCCGGTTTTAATTAGCTTAAAACCCAACCAATATATGGTGATTCCCAAATACTCATCACATTCTCGTGCTTTATTCAAAACCCCCAATTTTTATTTCATCATTTCACATATCCTTAAATTCATAGATTTTATTCAAAGTTCTTAACCCAATGATATACCATTTTTATCAATTCTAAAAATATATGAAATTAGCATATCTATGAAATAATACAAGTCCCAATTTCTAAAAACAAATCCAACCATTTTCACGATTCGGGTCCAACTACCCCAAAATCCGAATTTTTTCATATTTTGACAATAATCGAATTTTAACCTTTCAAAACACAAATTAAAGGTTCTCACAACCCAAATTTACTAAATCATTCATCAATTTCATCATTTAATCCTTTAATCTAAAAAATCCCCATTTTTCATAGATTTACCCCAAAACCAAACCCTAACCTTTTATTTTTCAAATCCAACCAATCTAATCACAATAATGATTTAAAAACATCTTAAATCATTCACAAGTTCAAGATTCGTTCAAATCTACCGTCAAACCCAAACCTAGGGTTTCAAAACATCATTTTTATGTTTTCATGTATATATTTTTAAATATACAACCCATATCACATAGATTCTCAAGAATAGTCATAGATCTTACCTCTTTGAAGCTCTAACAACTATAATCAAATAAAAACAAGCTCTAATCGACCGAAACCTCTAACCAAACGGTGAGAAATGAGCTTAAAACGCCAAGCTCAAGCCTCCAATGGATGTCCACCGGAAGAGAGGCAAGAAATTCACTCTTGAGGAACTAGAAATGCTCCAAGATATCACCAAAATCAATTCTAGGGTTTAGTTTTTGGTTTAGAGAGAGGGAGGAGAGGAGAGGAGAAAATGAAGGAAAAAAGCCTCAAACCTGACTTTTAAGTTTGTCCCCGACGTGGTCTGTCCGGACACCCTTACTCCAATCCAGACACCAAACACACAGGCCAATTTCTACCCGGACGCTGTCCGGACGCAAAACCTTCTAATCCATTTCTGTTCGAACGCCTATATTTTCGTCGAGACGTAATTCCACGACTCCACTACTGTCCCAACTTTAACGATTATATCTTCTTCATCCGAACTCCGAATATGGACATTCCTTTGTTCTGGAAGTCTACTTTCCAATGGTTCTAGCCTCAAACCATAATTCATTTTGTACAAAATGTTATGATCAAAATAGTGAAGGTATGTCACTTTTCATCACATATTTTTCACATATTTTTGTCTGAACTTATTTTTGAAACATTATTTTTCTTCCCCGAACACGTCATGACATATTTTAATTAATATTTTTAAATGACAAGTGATCGTGTCCCTACAATGGATTAAGAGTTATAGAGTTATTTTTGACTGTTAGATAAGAAAAAAAAATAATATAGAATCTACTAGTAATAATATCAAAAGACTTAATATTATTAATACCATAAATAATGAATTAATAATCTCTCATTCATTAAATAACTAATATCAATCCCACGGTACAAATACAAAATTATTTACCCATGTCTTTTAGTCTACCCACCCAATTCCTCAATCCAAACGTACAGTCCCACTAAAATGGGGTGTACATTTGGTATACCATTTTTTTATTCAATTTTTTTTTATTTTTAGATAATTTATTTTAAAATTAGTCTAAAAGAATGTATTTTTTAGTAACTTTTTCTATTTTTTCGTCTCTCATAATATCTATTTTTATATTTTTTTACTTTTTTTATTTTATTTGACTTTTTTTAAAAATTTCTGGTCGTAATTAAGTTTTTATTTTTATTTTTAATTTTATTTGACAACATTTCAATTGTATTTACTCAAAATATTTATATGCAATCAAATGTCCCACCAGAAGTGAAAGATTGTCATTATACTTAATTATTACAATCTATACTATATATTATAGCAAAACGTAAGTAACTTTTTAAAGCTTAAACTCTTAATCTATTTTTTTTAGAATTTTAAATTTATTAAATACAAATATATATATATATATATATATATATATATATGTCAACATATTATTGGTTTTTACATTAATTATTAATTCATTAATCGATATGGTAATATCATTCAAATATTTAATTTATAATTTTAGTTAGAACTATATATAGAAAAAGAATCAAATGTAAATTATAGAAAGTCTAAATACATCTATTTTATACTATTTTTACAAAGTCAAATTTAAATATTAATTATTAAATACTATTAAATTATGATAACTTTCTCAATATTTTCTTCACATGGTATAATTTATATTATCTTATTTTTTAATAACTTAACTAAAAATTTATTTATTTTATTCGGTGTATATAGTATGGGTTAAAGTGCTTGTTCTACTTTATAAAAAAACAAACATAGCATGGGAGTGAACTAAAAAAAGAAATACACAATGTAATGGATATTTGATCCTATGACTATAAGTTATAAAAAACTTAAACAGTCTTAATCCTATTTTTCAATACAAACATGGCCATAAGAAATTAAAGAATTGCACAAAAGAATAAACTTTGGTGCAATGAATCATAGGGAAACAAAAATGCAAAAAGAAATCTCATCCAAGGAGAACTTGGATGCCATGAAGCTCATCTACGCGAAGATAAATCAAGTAGAAAAACAATGAAAGAAAAGGAAAAAAAAGAAGGGTAATTTAGCTTCAAATTTTTTTTGTAGTTTTTATTTAGAAATTAGTCTCATTATAAGATTTAATTTATGACAAGTCTTATTTTATATTTTTATTTTAAAAATACCCTCGTTTTATAAATTGATGTTATGGGAATCAATTACATATCTACTTGTAAAAGACTCTTAAAAAGAATAAGAACATTACAAATACATGATACGAGAAAATAAGTATACAAAGAAAAGCAAGTTCTTAATAAGTATAAGAGCAAAAAAGTAGAAAAACACCTCAAAACATTTCCAAACCATAAGAAACCATCATCCGTTCGTCATACATCCCGCGAAACGATAACATCTTTTCATGCATGCAAGATATGAGTGCGTGGCCTTAAGACCTTACAAAACAAATACCCACAAAATCAAGTATCGAAACATTATTTCAAATGAATTACATTTACAAGATATACATCTCTCAAAAGATATTTCTATAAGTATGTAATTCAATTCCCAAAGCTTAAAAAAAAAAGGTCCTTGAGGCTAAGCTTCTCATTCGACCATCTTTTTTCCATTATCACCAGAAATGGGTTAAGCACCATGAGCCGAGACTCATAGGAAAAAGACTAAATATGAACGTATGCATGACATGTGAAGATAATTATGTGAATGCACTACACGTTTGAACCCAAAACTGAATCCGCTTTTCTTACAAATTCTCGTTCACATAACCGATTTTCTTCCTTTATTAAGACCAACACACACTGTTTTCTTTTATTTAACTAAGTACCAAGGCCGGACGACGCCTATAAACCCCAGTGTATTTATCACCACCGGGCCACGCGAGACCCAATAGATAAATACCCATTCTATAGCCCGACACAGGAGCACACATTTTCTATTTTTTTCAAAAACATCGATGGGTGGGCCACCAAAGAGCACGCTTTTATGGGAATTAACCCAAAAGAAGGGCCTACCTTACATCACGCAAGTTTTTTATCTTTCACCGAGGAGTAACTCGAGCCCAACCTTAGTTATTCAATTCAATAGCACAGTACCTTAATTATATCATTCACATTTATACCACTACGAGCCCAACCGTCAAACCAGTTTCTCTTGCTAAACCCATTCCTCTCTCCAAACCCGACACCATTAAGGTTCCAATTGTCAACAATTCAAATATTAATATCATCTTATGTTTGAATTCACATGGCAATTACAATCAAGTCACATAACTCATACTTTCATATACATCCAACAATCCTTGGAATTTATTCAAAATTCGCAACACAACACTAAACCATTTCCACCCATTCCCAAACTTCATGAAATTAACTTTTCAATGGGATGATACAAGTCCCAATTTACAAAAAATTCAACTAATTTTACCATTCGGGTCCAACAACCCAAAAACCTCCAAATCTCCAAGCTTTTAACGAAAATGAAACCTAACTTTCCAAAACTCAAATAAAATGTTCTCACATGATATTGTCAAGATCAAAACACCATAAATCCTCCAAAACCTCGAGATTTAACATGCATTCACTCCAACCCACAACCTAGGATTTTTAAAACATAGATTTTTCATATTCCCATGAATAAACTCAAAATATACAACACATATCTAACAAATCTTCATAGATAGTCATAGATCCTACCTTTTTTGGTGTCCTAAAGTAAGGATTGAACCCCAACAAGCTCCAAACAAGCAAATCTCAGCAGGTAGGTGAAGGTGGAACTCCGAACACGAACAATGGCCTCTCCAACGTCACTTGATCGGAAGAGAATCAAAGATTGGCCTTCAATGGAGCTTAAGAAGCCCAAAAGGACTTCCACCACCAAACCTTAGGTCACACTTTAGTTCTAGAGAGAGAGAGAGGTATGAGAAAAATGAAATTCAAACACTCCAAGCTCACACTTTAAAAACTCCTCTCGCACAGACCGCTCGATCGGTTAAAAGACCACTTGAGCAGTCCCTCGCTAGAACTGTCACCGAGAAAGGGATATGTGTATAAAAAATTAAATTTTGTTCCGACACCCCAAGACTCGTTCAACCATCCTACAACGATTATTCTCCTGCATAAATAAGCATATAATTATCATTCACAACCATACTCATGATTGAATTCTAATCATTTCCCACAATTAAACACTAACACGCAAGGTTTAACAAAAAGGTTTTCAAACTAAAAGGGACTGGGTCCCTACATATCTGCTAATACTATCAACTACATATAATTATTCATATCAAATATATAAAAAGATAAAATTGTCCAATATGAATAAAACACAAAAATTCTAGCTTTTTATCCAAACAACCAACTTTTAGAAAAGTAGTTTAAAAGCTAAGTTACTAAAAATATACTTAAACCAAATTTAACTTTTAACTAAAAATACAATAAAACAAAAAAACTATCTTTTTAAATAAATTGAATGAAATTTAAAATTTCTCATTGAAAATAATAGCATGCAGAATGTCTATATAATAATAGCGTTGTATATTGTGCAGAATGTCAATAATATAATAATAATAGTATCGTTACTCTATCTCAGCCTATGATTTGACTAAAAAGCCCAGTGGATTTTTTTAGAGATTTTTTTTGTTTTTTTAGATTTTTATAGTGGTTAAAATTTTTTATTTTTTTGGTTTTTTGTGATGAGATGATTCTAAAATGTATGTCCGTTAATGCCAAATTTGAAAAAAGTTCACTAAAGACGAAAAAATTAAAAAAAATGTTAGAAAATCTGCTTAGTTTGTTTTTTTCATCTTATATGAACTTTTTTTAAGTTTTGATCAAAAGATTTTACTTTTCTATTTCCTCATGATGAGAGAAATATTGAAAATACACTTATTTGAGTTAATACTGAAAAAAATTTACTAAAGACAAAAAAAAAAAATATAGAAAAAAAGCTAATCCAAACGCAAGCTAAATATCATGTGATTTGATATTTGTTGGAAAAAATGGTTTTTGATTGAGCTTTATTTTTTATTAAATGTTGGCTAATTTTATGTCATAATTAAAATATAACTCTCACACCGATTAAGCTGGGTTGGGATGGCGTTGTGTTCACCTCTATGAGTGCATAAATTAAATATATTTAGTTGCTCAAAACTATTTATTATTTAATGAAAAAATGATTTTCAAAGTCATGAAAATAACTTAGAAATTCAATGGTGGTACCTTTGTCCCACATTGAAAATTTATGAGATTTTATGGGTATATATAAGCTTACCTTGAAGTAAGGAAAAGACCCCTTGAGGGCATGCAATTTATTTCAAATTTTACTTTTAAAATTTTAATACTTTTATGAAAGGAAAATTTTAATTAAATTAATAGGAAAATTTTATGTATATGTATATATGTGTAAGGTATATATATATATATATATTATAAAAAGAACATGGGTGGCTTCCCCAGGATGCTCACCCTGCATCTCTCTCTCTCTCTCTCTCTCATATTTCATTCTTCTTCTTGATTTTTGGATGCTTAAAACTCAAGATTTCACGAAGTTATAGAAGAGAAAATTGTTTTACGCGACGAGGGCTACGTTTACAATCGAGCAAATTTTCGTTTGGACAGATTGAGTTTTTGGGTGTGCTCAAATTTTAGGAGTTTTAGTTTCTTTGAAATAGGATTCTAGACTATTTTTGAATAAATATTTTTTATAAGTGATTAGGTGCCTTTTAAAAAAAAGTGACATGAGATTTGTTTTTGAGCATAAAACCTAGTTTTGTGACGAAAATATGTTCTTAATGGATAAATAGAATTGTATGCATGATTGTGGAATTCGATTTCAAATAGAGTTTTGAAATTTGAGAGATTTATGGAAATGTCAAAAAATTGATTTCTGTGATCATGATTTATGCAAATGTTTGTGTTGTGGTGAAAATAATGGTCTAAGTTAATGTACCGGGATGATTTGATATGAATAAATTGGGCTCGACTAACTCCATAGAGAAAAATAAAAAACTTATGCAAGATTGAGTGCCCCACCC
Organism: Heliamphora pulchella; assembly: GCA_032270985.1. NCBI lineage: Eukaryota > Viridiplantae > Streptophyta > Magnoliopsida > Ericales > Sarraceniaceae > Heliamphora > Heliamphora pulchella. Next base: position 8,081 of record JAULJZ010203231.1, read on the forward strand.
ACGCGTTAGTCCTCTAAAAGGAGTGTGATTGTTTGGTAAATTATAGAATTTATATGTTGCCAATCAGTAGATGCCTCGATTGGCCCCTATGAGAGGGCAACGCATATAAGTTTATAATTGTCGGTTGATTCCTGCATGGCAATACGGTACTAAACTAAACCTACTTGTTGCGTTGATTGAGAATGGTTGTGTTGACAAATTATAAAACTCATAGGTTTTCTATTGGTGCATTGTGATAGTCCAATTGTGAGGGCAATGGATGAAAATTTATAATTGTCCGGTTGTGTTGGCAAAGTATGGATTTCAAACTCTTAGAAGGATTGGGTTATATTAAAATGTGTTCCTTATTTTCTTAGAAAAAACCGAGTTGAGAACTTGTGAATGCTGTTGTTTTTATAAAATTGCCAATCACATGTTTTACATTCATTTATGGTTGGTCTATTTTCTATTGGATTTTGGCTCACGTAATTTAAAAACGTTATCGGTGTTGGAGAAGATCCTTTAGCATAAAAATAACTAAAGACATGTTGTAATTGTTTCTTTTGTAATCAAGGTGGAATTGTTTGTAATTGTATTTTGTATCAAAAACATGGTTTGTAATCAAGGTGGAATATGTTTCTTTTTGGATGAATGGCTATGTTGCATCTCTTGAGTAGAGGTTTTGAATCCTTTCTTTGAGTAATTAAATGACTTTTCATAGTTCTTATAATTTCTTTTTTCATGAAAAAGGGCCTAAAGGGTGTAGAAACCTTTAAAAATTTAAAAAATAAGCAAATTGGTATTAGACGACTCGACGGACCACTCGCGCGGTCTACCACCAAAAAAGAGGAAGCTTCAATCTGCATGTAGACTGCTCGAGCGGTCTATTGAGCGCTCGAGCGACCTTGTTTTCGTTAGTCCATTTTTTTTAAACATGCATATCTTTTTCATTCATACTCCAAATTGTGTCATTTTTGTACTTAAATTGAAGTCTAAGAAGTCTACTTTTCTATTCAATTTTTTTAAAATCTATTTTTGCATGTTTTTGACCGAATTTCTTTGGAAATATTAATTTTTGCCATCGTTGAACCTTTTTATCAAATTCCTTGAACATCAGGTTATATGTATGAATTATCACTCTTAGATCTCATGGTGTCGGGTCTTTAGGCCTGGAGATGTAACTTGAATAACATTGTTTGGCTCTTTGACTTCCAAGCATTGTCGTTGCCCAATCGGCTGGACGGGCTGGGCCCAAGCTTGGGCCTGGGCTCGGGTCAGGTAGGCTCTTATTTTTGGAAGAAATTTATTTAAAATATTTTATTTTCTATTATTTGTATTTTTTAAAAATATTTTATTTTAAATAAATTCTCATTGGTCTGTTACCATCAGAATATTGCTGTTAGACTTTGAAGTAAACCGATTATTCTACAAACCAGATAGGTGCGCACCTATTTGAAAACCATGAGCTAATTCGAATTGCACTGGTTCGAACCATCCAAACAAGCATCACCACCTCTATATATAGGAGATCCCTCGCTGCATTCATCTATCTATCCATTGTCTTGCATTCTATTATGTTCTAATGAACAAAAACAGAGACTGCAAATATTGTTCTAGTTCATCGAGCACAATAGATTGTAGAGCTTCTTATGTGTGCGAGAGATGAAGTATTCTTAGGAAGCAGACGTCCAAATTCGTAAGCACCATTGGCGAGGGACAAATATGCTTTAAGGGAAAATTAGGATACACTTGCCTTGATGTATTTAATCTTTCATACCAAAGTTCTATAGGTATAAAGCTTCATTTGTTTTCTTTTTATACAGTTCCTGTTTTAGTTCTTCAAAAAAACATACTGAATTTGCCTCTTCCCCTTATCTTGTGCTTTAAAACACTTGTTGTTTGCTATTTAATTTTTTTTTTGTAAAACTAGTATTGTTTTATTAACAATCTTAAAGTATATTTTTTACCCATGTTTCTATTTTTTTAATTTTATTTTTATTTTTTTGATTTTCTAAAACAGTTTCTTTTTTAGTTTTTCTTTTTACTACATCAATATTAACACCAGTGATGTATCCAATACCGGCTCCACACCTATTGGAGCGACTGTTGTGCCATTTATTGTTGCACTAATATCAACTTCAGTATGAACCATGGAGAGAAGCCTGAAGAGTTCAACGGGGCTAGTTTCAAAAGATGGCAACAAAAGATGTTATTCTATCCGATCACTCTGAATTTGGCGAGATTTCTTTAAGAAGATGCTCTTGTACTGAAAGAAGATGAATCTGCTAAGCATATTATTGTTGTAGTGGAAACATGAAAGCATGTTGACTTCATGTGTAGGAATTGTCCTCAACATCTTGGATAATACACGTATAGTGTTTATTCTATCAAGAAGACTACAAAAATCTGCCAGGGTAACTCAGTGATTTATGGTCGTCATTGGGACCAGTCACAAATTCAAAAATATTGTGTTCAACTCCCGTTGGAAGCACTAACTAAATTGATACCTGTGGTTTGCAGGTGATTGCAGGCATCCAGACGTTTACTCCTCAAGAGTGGGGCCAAATGGCTCTGCCTTGATATGGTTCCTTCGTTACCAAAAAAAAGAAGAAGAAGAGTAGAAAAGAACTATGGAAATCCTTGGACAGAAAATACAAGACTGAAGATGCCAGGATGAAGAAATTTATCGTTGACCATTTCGGACTATAAAATGGTGAATTCTATGACCATCATCAATCAAGTTTAAGAACATCAGATAATTCTGCATGAAACCCACGCAAAGGGGATATCTTTGAGCAAGTCATTCCAAGTGGCATTAAGTATTGAAAAATTACCACAATTTTGGAAGGAAATTAAAAGCTATCTAAAACACAAGCGTAAAGAGATGAAATCAGAGGGTCTCATAGTGCGACTAAGAATTGAAGAGGACAATCATGGTTCAAAAAAGAAAGTGGGAGGTCTGTTTATGGTTAAGGCTAATGTTGTGGAACAAAGGCAAGGGCAGACCAACTACAATATGAAGAGGAAACATTTAGGCCAAGGGTTATCTCAGGGCATGAAAGGAGGTGAAACAAAAAGTTAAAATTTCAACGAAAATGCTTCAAGTGTGACAAATAAGGACACCATGCAGCAGATTGTCGGAGCAAGCAAAATGTTCAAGCTAAATATAGTAAGAAACCCCTTCGGGCTCATGTGACCAAAGTGTAGACACTCTCCAATGATGTGGTTGATTTGAATCATTCTACAATGGTATATGAAGTAGACCTAGTAATTCTAATCCTTTGGAATGGTGAGTGGACACAAGTGCTACCTGTCATGTTTATTATGAGAAAAGAATGTTCACTTCTTATCAAGTAGTGGAACATGGAGAACAACTCTTCACGAGGAACTTCTCTACCTCTAAAGTTCAAGGACGAGAATGTGGGTCGCTGTTAAGCAAGAGCGGGTTTAAGTTGCTCTTCAAGTCTGATAAGTTTGTTCTCCAAGAGTGCAGTGTATGTAGAAAAGGGGTACAAGAGTAATAGTTTCTTTAAGATAATGTAATAACTGTCATTTCACCAATTAATAAAATTAACACATTTTTTACTTACTTTCTTGAATCTTTTAATATATGGCATGGTAAATTTGGATATATTAATTTTGAAACTTTACGTATATTAATTAATTTCGACTACTTTCTTGAGTTTAATATAGATTCAAATTATAAATGTGAAACTTATATAGAAGCAAAGTTAACGCTGATTTTTTTTCATTCAATTAAAGAAGTACTAAACCTTTGGATTTAATTCATACTAATGTGTGTGATTAGAGATTTGTTCAAACACGCAACAGAAAAAGTATTTTAGTAATTTTATTGACGACTGAACGAGATACAGTTATGTGTATTGGTTAAAGAATAAGGATGAAACCTTAGAAATGTTTAAACATTACAAAAATCATATTAAAAATTAACTTAGCTGAAAGATTAAGGTGATAAAAAGTGATAAATGTGGTAAATATGAATTTTCTTTTGCTGGGTTCTGTTCTGAATATGGCATTATTCACCAAACTATTTCACCTCCATTGCAAAATGGGATTGTTGAAAGGAAAAATAGAATTTTGAAGGAAATTATGAATGCTATGTTGATTAGTTTAGGATTATCACATAACTTGTGGGGGGGAAGTAGTTTTATCCGCTAATTACATCTTGAACAAGTTACCTCCTAAAAAGATAAATAAGACTCTTTATGAATTATGAAAGAGCTGTAAGGCTACCAACAAATTCTTAAAAATGTGGATGTGTTTAGATAAGGTTATGGTCCCTACTCCAATACATGTGAGAATATGACCAAAGACTATTAACTGTGTATTCATTAGTTATGCAGAAAATAGTAGTGTATATATCGATTCTTAGTGCATAAGTCAGATATACCTAAGGGTCATGTTTACACTGTCACGACCTAAAACCAGGGTCACGTGAACTATCCAAGAAAACCCGTTTTGAGACACCATGATCCATCAAAACCACCCGAGCCCCAACGGGTCCAAGAACAAAGATGAAAGAAAACTTAAAACCTTTCGGAAGATGCACTTCCAAAGATTTATTTTATGTAAAAAAAGAATCCAAAAGAATAAAGTCATAGTCCCCAAGAGTCCAGCTTTAAAACAAACCACACAAGTTTTTAAGAAAACTGCTCAGACTGCTCGATCGGTTAAAAGACCGCATGAGCGGTCCCTGTAAACCCACTTGTTTTTCATGCAAAACACAAAAATAGAATGTTTAGCTCGACCGCTCAAGCGATCCATCGAGCGGTCTGGCTCTAGACCCCTTTTTAAAACACTTCCTTTGAAAAGCCAACACTTAACCCTTTCTAAAATCACTAAAGCACAACAAGCTAACTGAAACGAGCTAAAACAAAGGCCAAAACCTCCCTTGAGACATAAGAGTTGATATAAAGCATAAATCAACCGAAAACCATATATGAAAACATCGAAACCAACAAGACGTTAACCATATCATACAACTGTGAAACAAAAATAACCAACCCAAGGTTCCTCTCATTAACATACAACATACATGCAGTGATACGATGGCCTCAAGGCTTATACAACATGTTTTTAAGTCCAAAACATATAAACTCATTACATGATCCAACAACAACAAAAACTAAGAAGCATCATCTTCCGCCACCTCCGGGGCTCCTATAGATCAATCCACATGATCAAATTCACCTGAAAGTTTTTAAATCCACAACGTGAGCCAAAGCCAACAGAAAAAGACTAGAATGAATTAAAAGTATGCCATGCAATCATGAATTATATGAACAACTCAACTACACGAGTCTCAAAACGATTTTCCATATATAAAATCACAAGTTTTCATAGAGTCCCTTAACGTCTGATAGTTTAATAAACATAAACAACATATTATTTTCTAATAGGTTTCCACAACCTACAACGTTCCCTACACAACATGCACTTTTTTACGGCCTTCCACTGAGGGACAAGTACTAACCCTACTTATGCAAATTCTTTATGATCTTTAACTGCAAGACCATCATCAGTTCCAATTATGCAATCTTTTACGGTCTTTCTCCGTGGGACTGTACTAGCCCTAATTAAACAATTCTTTACGGTCTCTCACCGCAGGAGCAATCGAATCCTAAATTATACACATAGTTGCTATACATTTAGAGAAACACATAGCCACGCATAACATTTAAAGGCACATGTTCACCAACCACTCGTTGGAATCATGGCTCAACCCCAAGGGTTAGCTCCAAACTTTCAAAAACTATGCTTCCATAGCATATACGTAAATCCCTTACAGTTTTCAAAACTTAACCTTTTGAAAATCACGAACACATACGCCCACCAACTTTGTAATAAACTAAAAACAAAGCCTAACATGCTTTTATCCAACTAAACACGGTTTAAACACAAAGTCCGACATTTATAGCATTTTAACATGACAAAACAATGCATATAATTGCATGTAACAGTCTTTTAAAGTAAGATATTCTAGAATCCTATCTTAGAGAGTTAAAAACTAGATGCTTTAAACACTGGCGAGAAACCAAAGTCGCCAAAACGAGATTTCGTTCAAATGAATGCGAAGCCCACAGCGCGTGTAACAAGGATCGACTATCCCAACACTAAAAATCGGGCCCAAACCACGCTGAAAGCTAGAGAGAAGATAGAGGGTTTGATCTTTCTTACAAGAGAAGAAAAGAAAAGCTTGTGAGAGAAGCTTCGGTGAGTGAATCAATGCCATGAGTTGTCACATATATAGCCCACGCAGACAGACCGCTCGAGCGGTCTAAACACCGATCGAGCTGTCCTACCCAGAAAAGTTTCCAACTTTTTTGCCACACGCCCAAACAGGACTGGGATTGAAACTAACATGCATTCCAAGCAAACTCAAGCATTAAACACATAAAAACATGCTTTTCTATAATGATTAAAATTATAACCAACACGTTACATATATTCATTACAAAATAAAAACGAACCGGGTCTCACAACTCTTCCCCCCTTAAGGAATTTTGCCCCCGAAATTCGTTACAAGGTCAAGAAGAAAATAACTCCAGATACCTAGTACGGACTTCGGACTCAACCTCCCACGTAGTTTCCTCGACTCCATGATAAAGCCACAGAACCTTAACATATGCAATGGTCCTCGCTCTCAACATTTGCTCCTTCGTATCCAAAATCCTCACGGGTCGTTCTTCAAAAGATATGTCCTCGTTCACTCGTAACTCAGCCTAATCCAGGATATGTGACTGGTCAGGCTCGTATTTTCGAAGCATGAATATATGAAACATGTTGTGCACATATGACAATTGAGGAGGCAAAGCCAGATGGTATGCCACCTCCCCAACCCTCTCAAGGATTTCAAATGGCCCAATAAAACGCGGTGATAAGTTTTTGCTACAGCCAAACCTCATCAAACCTTGGTGTGGAAAAACCTTCAGAAACACGTGGTCCCCCACCCCGAACTCCAAAGGCTTTCTCCTTTGATTGACATAATTCTTTTGATGACTCTGGGCCATCACCAAGCGTTGGAGAATCATAGTAATCTTCTCTGTCATTTTTCACACCAAATTGAGTCTAAAGACTACAACCTCTCCCGCATCTGCGTAACACACTGGCGATCGACACAGCCTGCCATACAAGGCCTCAAAACGCACCATCCCAATGCTAGACTGATAGCTATTGTTATACGTAAATTCTGCCAATGGTAAATGATCCTCCCAAGATTCTCAAAAATCAAGCACATAAGCTCTAAGCATGTCCTTTAAAATCTATATAGTATACTTGGACTAATCGTCCGCCTGAGGATGAAAAGCAGTACTGAAAAGCAAACTCAATCCCCAAAGCAACATGTAGACCTTGCCAAAATCGCAATGTAAAGCGCAAGTCTCGGTCGAAAACAATAGATATAGGTACTCCGTGTAATTGAACAATCTCACTAACATACAACCTACTCAACTTAGCCACGGAGTCCTTCACACGAATGGGAAGAAAGTGAGCAGACTTCGTCAGTCTATACACCACAACCCAAACAGCTTCATGCCCCTTAGGCGATCTAGGAAGTCTAAATATAAAATCCATTGTGATGTTCTTCCACTTTCATTTTGATATTGGCAATGGCTGTAGCGATCATGCGAGCCTTTGATGCTCTGTCTTCACTTGTTGACAAGGCACCGAAAAATAAACTGAACCACATCTCGCTTCATTCTCTTCCACCAGAACTGACGGCGCAGATCATGATACATCTTGGTCCCTCCTAGGTGTACTGCAAGACAAGAATGGTGACAATCACGTAACACATCGCCATAGCACGACTCTGGCACAAACACTCTCCCGTAAATCTCAAACTCAAGTCATAGTCCACAAACCATCCCTTAGTGTCTTTCTCATTAACCACGCAATCCCGCAACATCTGAGCTTCCTGATCTATCTGCTGAGCCACCAGAACACGGGCAATCAATGTGTGTCGTGAAACCACTAAAAATAAGGTCGTACCCTCTTCGGTCTCTTTGAGACACGAACCAAACTCACCAACCTCCTCGAGCATGTCCCACTCTTGCGTAGCAATAGAAGCCAACGAACCATGAGATCTCCTGCTATGAGTGTCGGCCACGACATTAGCCTTCTCGGGGTGATACTAGAGATCAAAGTCATAGTCTTCTATAAGCTCCATCTACCGTCGCTGGCGTAGATTCAAGTCCTTCTGAGAAAATAAATATTTCAAACTCTTGTGATCCGAGAAAACCTCAAAGTGTTCACCGTGTAAATAGTGCCGCCATGCCTTCAAGGCAAAGACCACGGTTGCCAACTCTAAATCACGTGTCGAATAGTTTTGTACCTTCAACTGTCGAGATTCGTAAGTCACAACCTTACCTTCATGCATCGAGACACACTCGAAGCCGTCATGCAATGTGTCACAATACACTGTGTAACCCAAATCTTGTTCCAGAATAACTAACACTGGTGCGTGCACTCATCAATCTCTTCTTCAGCTCCTAAAAAGCCAACTCACAAGACTCACTCCAAACAAACTTGACTCTCTTTCGCGTAAGGCAGGTCATCGGCGCGACGAGTCGAGAAAAATCTTTCATGAATTGTAGATAGTAGCCTGCCAAACCTAAAAAGCTACAGATCTCAAATACATTCTTCAGTCATTCCTAACTCATCACTGCATTGGTCTTCGAAGAATCCATAGATACTCGATCTCCCGATACCACTTGTCTAAGAAATTTCACCTCAAGCATCCAAAATTCACACTTCTCAAACTTTACATATAGTCGGTGTTTTCACAAAAGCTACAATGCAATACAGAGATGTTCCTCATGTGTCTCCCTTGATGGTGAGTAGATAAGAATATTGTCCATAAATACGACCACAAAACTATCAAGATATGGATGGAATATGTGGTTCATCAAGTCCATGAATGTCGCAGGAGCGTTCGTTAAACCGAATGGCATAATCAAAAACTCGTAGTGACCGTAACGAGTTCAGAAGGCAGTCTTCGCTATTAACTCCTCCGTAATCCTCAACTGGTGATATCCCGATCTCAAATCAATCTTAGAGAAAGAACAATAACCCTTTAATTAATCAAACAAATCATCAATCCTCGGTATAGGATACTTATTTTTCACTATTACTTGATTCAACTTCCGATAATCAATACACAATCTCAAGGATTCGTCCTTCTTTTTGGCAAACATGGTCGGAGCTCCCCACGAGGATGTAATCGGGCGCACAAACCCCTTATCAAGCAACTCCTGAAACTATACCCTAAGCTCTCATAACTTTGCTGGTGCAAAACAATAAGATGACATCGAAATAGGAGTGGCTTTCACAATAAGATCGATAGAAAACTCTACCTCACGACTCGGTGGCAACTCAAATAAATCGTCAGGAAAGACATCTAGATAGTCGCAAACCACCGGGAAAAACTCTCCTCGAACCCCAACAGCCTTATCCAACATGAGAGCAGAAAAGAGGAAACTAAGGTTTTCTCAGTTTCACATAACACCGGGCATGGGCACCGAACCATCGTCCCGATCACCCACGAAACAAAAACAATCACCATCATGTGTATAAATCGATACCCTCCATCGATTGCAATTGATATAGGCACGATAGGTGGTCAGCTAATCCATCCCTAGGATGATATCAAACATGATCATGTCGAGGATGATAAAATCAAACTCTAAACAGTGGCCGACGACCTCTAACTCACAGGACCTATAAACTTGTCTTAACACCAAGTTCCCACTAACCATGGTCTCTACACACAGTGCGCTACCCAACAAGTCCATCTGTAACCCTAAAACAAATGCAAAAGCAAATGAGATAAAAGAATGTGATGCTTTCGTGTCGATAAGAATACTGGCTCATGATCTGTACACTAAGAGTACCTCTAATAACTGAGGTAGTCGCTGCGGCATCAGACACAACTGGTGCCTTGGAGAAGCTTGGATCTATGAGGGCACACACTTGGCCATGTGGTCCCCTAATCTGCCCACCGTAGCTCTACGCTGCAGGTTGTCGCACTGACTGAACGGAGGCACCCCTTCCATAACCCTAGAAGTCTGAGCTGTCAGCTGCTGCTGCTGGTAAGTTTATCGTCCCCGTGTAGAATGAACAACTGGTGCACCTGTCGTGCTCTGTACACTCCCTTCCTGTGGAAATTCCCTACGAAAATGCCCTGGCTGGCCACACTCAAAACAGATCGATGGCGCTTTCCCCTTGGAATGAATAGGTACTGAACTCTGAGACTGTCTCTTCTGTGGACAATTTGATGGATGATGCCCTAGTTACCTGCATCGAAAACAAATTAGCTCTCTCCGCTCTAACCTTCCTAACGAAGCCACCGAGGGTGCTGATGTAGAAAAATGCTGTTGGGATCCAAAAAAGATGAGTACCAGAGCCAAAGGACCTCTGCCTCTTGTTGGAGCGCTCAGCTAACTGTGCCTTTACTCCACTCTGCAGTGCTCTGACCTCCCTAGGTCTACGAGTCTCACTCAAAGTGTTCTCTATAATAGCTGCTGACTCCACCAACTATGTAAAAACATGCAATCTCAACCCTGCTACTCGTTCCCTGATCGAGGGCCTCAAACCCTCCTCAAACCTCTTTGAGCGCAGCTTGTCGGTCGCCACTGATTCTTATGTAAAGTGAGATAAACTGGTAAACCTAGCCTCGTGCTGCACAACATTCATCGCTCCCTAGGTGAGAGAGTAAAACTCCTCTCGATAGATATCCCTAAAAGACTCACGAAAGTATTTCTCAAGAAATTCCTTCGTAAAAGTGACCCGCGTACCCTCCACGGTAGTTCTGGCAAATTTCCACTACTCATAGGCGTCACCCTTAGCTGGAATGTGGAAAACGTAACCCTTTTAAGTCATCCTCGACTATCTGCAACGTGTCAAGGATCCTTTTCACAAGCTCCAGCCATCTTATGGCCATCTTGGGGTCAGGATCCCCAACAAAGGTAGGAGGGTCAAGACGCTGGAACTTACGCATCGCAGCAGTTACCCTCGATTCAGGTACTCTCGCTCCTTCCCTAGCGGCCTTAGCTAGTTGACAGATGAACCCACAATCTCACGTAACAACCCTACCCCATCTATTGGTCCTTTGTATTTATGTTTTGGTTATGTTCTGTTTCATGGGTATAGAGTTGGAGTTAATTAAGCCTTTTGAATTAAATTTCTAGACATACTTTAGGTTTTTTTTTTTTGTCTTATGTTGATTTTAACCTTGTGACTCTATGAAGGTATTATTTTCCAAACTTCGTTTACTTTTGGAGTTGGTTTGATCAATTTCTTTATTGGAGGTAGCTCCATCAAGCATGTACAATTTTTTCTTAT
>JAULJZ010203242.1:0-19417 GCA_032270985.1 Heliamphora pulchella
ATAAGTAGAACCAACTTTATCAAACAGTTCGATGACCCTTTTTCCCTTTTCTCTTCCCTAAAGATGGTGGGACAAAGACCAAATCACGAGAGCTCAGGGAGAGTAAGTGGGACCAAAGAAGAAGTAGACGTCCCGAGCCTAGCATGAATCTTGCAAGATCTAGTAGCCAATTTGGATCAAATACAAGGAAAGGCACCCTAGGAAGGATTGTGGTACTTATCAGACCTAAGGGTACAGAATATCCCAGCACCTGAGAAAAAGAATTTTTTCCGAACAACTGAGATTTGCATTAAGGCCACAAAGCAATAACAACCAACTGTAAGAGCTTATTACAGGTGCAACCAGCTAGAACAAAAGATGGCGCATTGTCCAATAAGAATTGGAGAAGATAATCAAGGAGGACCACTGAGGAACAAAGGCGGATTTGTTCCCAAAAAGCAGTGCCACCCTACCGAAAAATCAAGGCTAGTAAGGAGTCAACCTTCAAAGGTAAGGCTCTGCTATGAATGCTATCAGATCGGGCACAAAAAGTCACAACGTTCGCAGGTAGAATAAAAGGACTGGAAAAATCAATGGAAACAACGAAAACAACCGCAACCTCAATCGGGAGAGCACCAATAGCCTATGCAAGCTGCCAGGCCTATTGTCAATTGGCAGAGTGAGAAAGAAAGATCACCCCTCGATAAAAGCCAAAAGCCTCAAGAGGGCCCTAACAATGGAGCAAGACTGAAAAAAACTAAGAATGGCAATGAAAGTCAACCAGTGGGAGAAGCAAGAGGTTTGAAAAATGTGGTGTAACTAGACCAACCCTAGAGCGAAGAGTGGAGTGTTCGCCCTCCGCAGGAGATAAACTCAATAATCTTCTTTAATCGTAATAAGTTCGAACATAGAAAATTTGAATGCCCGCTGCCAAGGGGAAGAAACTACAATATTTGTCAAAAGGGATCGGGTAGTTCGGGAAGAACGATACAGCTTGACCAACAACAGAATCAATGGACAGAAGGCTCGCCTTTACAAGAGAAAAAAAATGAGTATTCAATGATGATCGGAGGTACGCCCGAGTTTGTAAACTCTAAGATATACGTTAGTTAAACTTGTTGCATTATCTTGGGATAGGATACGCTTGAAGGACAAAGGCTTTTAGATTAGCACTAATCAAGCAACTCCCACGCCACGGATATGCGACGTTATCATTAAAAATTTTGTAGCGATCGATTTAAGAAATTAGTAAGATTAAACAAATGTTTTTTCCAAAATGTTGAACGTATCAATCAGATTTTGTCTACACTCTCAATAATGAACAACACAAGGACACAATTTCTAAGAGAAGAGATGCAAGTAATCATCTACATCTTTTCGCATGAAATTTTCGCATGAAATTTTCGCATGAAATTTCGAGGAAGAAATTTATTTAAAGGGGGTAGATTATAACACCCCGATCCGGACCCTAATAGTAACCACCTAGATTGTAATAACTCAACTCAAACCCTAGTATTAGTGACGGATACACAATGGAAACTTAGGTCGCTGCATGAATGAGAGAAACTATAACTCAACCTAAAATCCTAAATTTAACCCGAAAATCCTAAAAAGACTAAATACTTATAGACAAAACCCTAATACTCAGAAAAGTATTATATTATGTATAATAAAAAATCATCCAGACACGATATCAAATAAATAATAAAATGCATAGATATTTCATTAAAATTCTCATAAAATAAAAAAACTAATTTTATTAAAAAAATAAAAATAAAATTTTTAATTTTTAATATACAATTCTAATATAGAAGACATTACTACAACTTTTTTAAATACAATTCAGAAGATAAACATTTCAATCTATGGCATAAAATATAGAGTACTGTTTTATTATGGATTATGGTTTGTTCTTTGCGATCTTGGGTTTTTGTACCATGATGCGATCTGGTTGGTTTGTAAAATGCTTCTCATCCTTGTTAACAGAGAAGAGGTCTCTTTCTGGTTTCTCTTGGAGCAAGAAGATGATGGAGACCTTTGATCTATGGGTTGAGGTTCTCTCTCTAGGAGACCTTTGATCGTCTTTGATTTGTGCTATGATTTTGCTCTATGTTGTGTTAAGATGGTTCCCGGTTATGAATGAGATTTTTCTTGAGATTTTGGGCCAACTATATTTCATGGAATCTGGCTCTTTATTGATGAGGTTTTTGATTCTATGCCTCGCTTTAGGCCAAGTTAAACCTCAGGTCCTGCATTCTCGATTGTTTTCGGAGGTTGAAGATGTAGTTGGTGTGCTAATGTCCCAGAAGCTGTGAGTTGTGGTTACAGGTTTGATCCATGGTTGAAGACGATTTTCCTCTCACGCGCTGTGAGCGCATTACAGATTAGATTTTGTTGGGTTGTTGCAGGTTGCATTGGGAAGAGCTGCCTTGTACAGGGTGCAACGCAGCTTTGCAGGTCCTTATGGGTTGTTTAGTGGAATGGGTCTTTAAGGTATAATTAATGGTAGTGGATTTTCAGTAATTGTGCAATATGGTATGAGGATTTGCAAGTGGTGTATAGTTGTCAGCCACTATTGGGTAGTGGAATATGACATCATCCATGGAGGACCCATGGGGATCATGAATGTGCGTAAATGAGGGGCCACTAGTTCGCTGATAAGTTGAATTTGTGGGCTCGATTTTGTTCAAAAACTGTGGGCTAAATGGTACACAGTGGGTACCACTAGTGGATAAAAACAGTGGGAAACCAGTATAGTGGGTTCTCTCGCTGGCGTGTTTTAGTGGAAAGTGGGTCCCAGTTGATATGTGGGTCCCAAGGGTGTTTGGGTGCTCTATGCCTTTACAGTGTAATTCTGCTCCCATGGTCAGATCCTATTGACCGTGTTATACAATTAATGGCGTAAAACAGTGGGCCGGTTTTTACTCCAATGGTCATATCCGAATACCACTCACGGTATTGTCAAATCGTGGGCCGATTTCTAATTGCCTTAAGCTTTTGGTATTTTTGCGCGTGGGTGTGGGTTTGGGTGTGGGTTTTGTGTTAAACGGCCATGGATGGCTGCGTTTGGATCATTTGGGGTCCTTGTGGTTTTTGGTGAAAATGGGAATGTGGGACCCTTTGGGCTGATTGGGTAATTTGGAACTTTGCTTCGGTTAATGAGACCTCTTTTGTGGAAGAGTAATTTTCATTAACCTGGATTTTGAAGCCATGGGTGGTGTTTGGTCTTTGGAAAATGGCATCATATTTTTCATATAATGGTGGGCTTTGATGTGAGCTAGGCCACTATTTCGTCGAATCAGTTATCTATGGTCCTTAGTCGCTCTTGTTGTTTGAGCTATTATATGGTTGGGAGGGGCTCGAGTCCCCATCTGGTTAGGCTACGTAGGTTAGGGTGCAAAGATGGGGTCGATTGGTGGAGTCACTTGGGTGCTGGCCTATGGTCTCCTAGCCGAGGTTTCTCTAGGGGCAGTTCTATTTCTTGTTCCTTAGCGCCGTGGTTTGAGACCAGCTTTCTTTAGCCTCTTGAGCTGATGGGGTTTTGTAGTCTTCTTAGCCATATTATGATTCTTCGACTGGATTTTTTTGTCTCGCCAATCAGTTGACGAGTAGTGGGGACTTTTTGGAAGTGTTGTAATTAAAGTGGTACATCTGTTTAAGGTATCTTTGGACGAATCCTGGTACCTCCCGTTGGAAGTTCTTTTTAGTTCTTTCTTACTCGAGCTTTCTTATATTCTATCCTTTCCCCCTTGCCACCGAGGTGTGTGTTGCCTTATTGAGGAGCTGAGGTTGCTTTGGTTAAGGTGAAGATCGGTCTACACTTCTAGTTGGGTGCCTATGGTGGGGTTTTTTTTGCTGGTTCTTTGAGTGGGGTTCTAGCTTTTGGCCTGCTTCGTCTGGATCCGATGGTAGAGTTTCCTTTGAGATGGCCTAGGTTTTTTCTAAGCCGAATTCTCTGGGGATGTTCTGTTCATAACTTATTGCTGACTTGTAGGGGTCTCCCACCACTTATATTTGGCGACCCTGTGCGCAGGGTAGGTTGGTTATTTGTTTTGGCCGATTTTGAGCTGGAGTCTTCTGGGGCTGATCTGTCGTTGCTTCCTTTTGGCTGGCTAGGGGCCAGTCTACCCCTGGTACTTTGCTCTTAGACCTCTGATGGTTCCCTTTTGATTGTTCCTTGGACATGTGGTTTGATCCTTAGGGGCTCTTTTGTTAGAGTCTTTATTTGGCTGTGGAGGTTTCATTTTCTTTGCTTGCTCAGGCTACGTCAGTTTACCTGGTTGGTTTGAGGACAAGCCCCTTCGACCTCCTAAGCTTGGAGATTTTGGTTATTCTCTTAGCTTTATAGAGGTTCTTTGGCAAATCTTCTTAGGAGAGTAGGTCTTTGGAGCTTATCGAGGAGCCGAGCTTCAGCAGGATTTTGTTCTTCTGTGTCGGATGACCAGTTCTTCTCGCTGGTTGGGTTTTGTCCGCTTAAGTAAGTTGGTTTTCTTTCTCCTATCTATGCAGGTTATGTGTGGAATATGCTTTATTAGATAACTGACAACGGGGGAACAGTGTGTTTTGTTGTTGCTGTTATTAGGTTTGTTTATCTTGAGTGTCCTTTTGGTTGGAGGATTTCTCCTAATATGTTAGTTGGTTTGTTTATCTTGAGTGTCCTTTTGGTTGGAGGATTTCTCCTAATATGTTAGTTGATGTAATTACGTGGGGTATGCCCCTTGGAACTATGTATATATTTTTTTTATTTTATGTTATAATTAATTATCTAAGAAAATAAAATAAAATAAAATATAGAGTATGATAGAATTTCTCATGATTAACCTGACCCAGACACTTTGGTTTTGAAAATCAGTCTAATGTACTTGGCCCCCACATGAGATAGTTTGTTCAATGTCCTAGGCCTCCACATAATCATGTGTGGTTCACTTTTATATATAGGAGGCCCACTTGATTGTGTAGTGTTCAAGAGTATTAGGACACCGCGTGAGTTTACATTTAAGAACCCCAAAAAAGTTTTCCACTTTAACACGTGTTGATCATTCACATCAAATTGCATAAAGTACCCATGTCTTCTTGGATCACCGGAAAGCATGTTGTTGTCAATGGATTTATGTTCAAGCATGGTGAGCGAAGACTTTAAGGGATAATTATTGGGCAAATTTGAATTATTATGTGAGATTTTTTATGCATTGCTTTTACAATCATATTTAATAATAGAGCTGAAGATACTTCTTTGTTAATTGACAAAAAGTATACACTTAGACCTTGTACATGACAATGTTTAAGCTCTTCACCTGTCATTTACGAGTATATATAACAACATACCATTAGATAGGAATAGATTGATGCATTGTACTTAAATTATATATTTTAATTATAATATTTGTGATCCACTAAAAAATATAAAAAAATACCCTTAGCTAGCACTTTCATTTTTTTTTTATTTTCATTAAATATTTTATTTGTGTTCTACAAAATCATACATTTTCCATAAATATATAATTAAAGAACGAATTTCTTTTTTTTTTGATAGCTACAAAATGCACACTTTTTTAGTGCATTAATTTTCAAATGCATTATGTATTTGTACAGTGCGCGTGGAGCTATAAATTTGAATGTACTTAGTGAAAAAATGAATGCTTGATTAAGGAAAAAAATTTATTGTGCTAGGAAAAACAAACATCGGAATACTTAGGCCTCGTTTGGTAACATTTAGGTACCGTTTGATAACGTTTATGTTTTCTATTTTCTGTTTTTGTTTTTATTTTTTTGGTAAACTGTAAACGAAAATATGTTTGGTAATTATTTTTGTTTTCAAAAAACTATAAACAGTTTTCAAAATTTACAAAATTTTAAGAAACAGAAAAAATGTGTTTTCACTTGTTTTGTAAACAAATTTTGATTGGATTCATCCGTAACCTCCAACTACCACTTTTCAAATATTTATGTTACCAAACATGTTTTTGTTTTTGTTTTTATATAAACATGAACAAAAACATATTTTTTATTTTTTGTAAACAATAACAGAAAACTGTAAACATTACCAAACGGGCCCTTATATTTTCTATTTTTTGTTTTTGTTTTTTTATAAACTGTAAACAAAAATATGTTTAGTATTTTTTTTTTTTTTAAAACTGTAAACAGTTTTTAAAATTTACAAAATTTTTATAAATAGAAAAAATATATTTTTACTTATTTTGTAAACACGTTTTGATTGTATTTTTTTCACTACTTTCGACTATTATATTCGGCTACCGCCTCCGACCACCGCCTTCGGCTACCACATTCGGCCATCCCATCCGACCACCACCTCCGACCATCGTCTCGGCTTTTACCCACGACATTTGACCACCATCGCTACATCTTACTATCTTTCTAGCTAACACTTCCAATCACCATCTTCAATTATTACCTCAGACTACCATCGCAACATCTTGCTATCATTCCCGGTTAACACTCTTGGCCACCACCGCCGACCACTCGCTTCAATCACTGCCTCCGACCACCACTTTCGACCATTATCTCTCCTTCTTGTTATCATCACCGAATAACACCTCTGATATCACGCCCTGAAAACCAGGGTCATGCCACCATTTTTTTGTAAAAAGATAGGATTTTACTGGTAAAACAATTATCTAAAAATAATACAGCTTTTGGAATTAAAAGAGTACCCAAGGTTTATCTTTCTGATAACATACATGCATAATATATCTCGGCTCAAGGCGTACAAAACATGCCTTCATAAACAGGCAGCATATGTAAGAATACATGTTTCTACAAAAAAAAAATTTATAAAAGTCTTCCACCTCCACTGCACCTCTAGATCAACTCTACGTGATCATCAACACTTGAAAAAGGTTTTAACAAATCCAACTACGTGAGCTGAAACACAATAAAAATAGACTATCATACAGTAAAGCAGGATATGCAATCACATAATAAAAATTAACTCAATCACGTAAGCCTCAAATGGTTTTACCCCTTTTTTTTTAAAACATAAAACCCCAGACATCTATCAACGCCCTACAATACAGTAGCATATACAATAAGGTCATATGCATGTCATATTCTTTTTCGGTCTTTCACCATGGGATAATACTAACCCAATCATCAGAATCTTCGCGGTCTTTTACCGCAGGACAGTCGCATGCCCTAATATGCAATCTTAACGGTCTTTCACTGTAGGACAATCACATGCCCCAATATGCAAAGTTTCGTATGATTCAACAGATAAAAATATGCATATAGCCATGTACTAATTATCTACATACATATAATTATATCAATCTTATAATCAAAGAATGATTTCACATTTTAACGAAACATCTAAAATCCAAGCTCAACTCCAAGAGTTAGCCGCAAACCTCCAAAAATACTATTTTCAATATTTTCACAAATCACCTCGTTTTCAAACCTCATTTTGAAAACTACGGACATCTACAAGTCCATATCATGTAATAAATCAAGAAAAGCGAAAAACATGCTTTTACATGATATATAAAGCATTTCAACCAGTGAAAAAACATATAACTGCAAGTAGCACCGTTTAAAGACAACATAGTTTAGGATTCTACCTCAATGAGTTAAAACTTGAAGCCTCGAAAGTCGAATTTCATCGAAACGAGAATCTGTCTGGACGGATGCAAAAGTAATAGCGTGGATAACAAGGATCCACAAGCTGGTTGTCAAAACCCAAGCACAGGCACCACAAAAATGTAGAGAGAAGACAGAGAGTTTGGAAGAAATAAAATATTTTTCGTACGAAACAAGGGTTGGAATATTTATAGGCACGCGAAAAACACCAATCCAGTTGACTGAATTGCCACATTCAGTCGACTGAAGAAGTTCTGAATCTATAAAACACCTCTGCCGACACAACTCAGTCGACTGGATGGCTCAATCCAGTCGATTGAACCCACATTCTGTTGACCTAGTCGTTTGAGGAAACCCGTCCAGTCGACTGGACTGCTGGGAACAAAACTGGTTCTACAAGCCTTGGTTTTACAACCTAAAAGCTAACCAAACAAGCCTTGGAAAAACCCAAGAAAGCATAAAACGCATCTACACATGTTGTTCTATAACACAGAAGCGTATACAAAAACATCGATGATATACATGTAACGAAAAGAACACGTTGCATAAAAATATAATATAAAAACAAACGAACCCGGGTCTCACATCTCTCTCCCTTTTAAGAAATTTTGCCTCTGAAATTCACTACAAGCCTATAAGGCAAACAACGCTGGGTATCTAGCACGAATTCCAGACTCAAGCTCCCAATTCACTTCCTTAATCCCGTGATGAAGCCAAAGGACCTTGACATAGGCAATGATTCTGTCCTTCAACACTTGCTCATTCGTGTCCAGAATCTTCACAGGCCGCTCTTCATATGTAACATCCTCATCTACCTATAAGTCAGCCCAATTTAGAACATGTGACGGGTCAGGCTCATACTTCTGAAGTATAGAAATGTGAAACACATTGTGCACAGACGCCAACTAAAGTGGTAAAGCCAGACGGTATGCCACCTCCCTAATCCTATCAAGGATCTCAAATGGTCTAATGAAATGCAGCGATAGCTTCCCGCTAAGTCCAAACCTCATCAAACACCTCTACGTGACAAGACTTTCAAAAACACATGATCCTCCACTGCAAACTCCAACGGCTTCCTCCTCTGATTAGCATAGCTCTTCTGGAGACTCTGAGCTATCACTAGACGTTGGAAAATCACGGTAATCTTTTCTATCGTCTCCCGCACCAAGTTGGGTCCCAAAACTATAGTCTCTTCCACATCTGTCCAACATACTGGTGACCTACACGATCTACCATACAAAGTCTCATACGGTGCCATCTCAATACTAGACTAATAACTATTGTTGTATGTAAACTCTGCCAATGATAGATGATCCTCCTAAGAACCCCGAAAGTCAAGTACACAGGCTCTCAGCATATCCTCTAAAATCTGTATAGTCCTCTCCAACTGACCATCCGTCTGTGGGTGAAAAGCTGTACTAAACGTCAAGCTCATCTCCAAAGCCACCGAAGACTCTGTCAAAAGTGCAATGTAAAGCACAGATCTCGATCAGAAGTAATAGTCACAAGTACTCCGTGTAGCCAAACTATCTCACGGACATACAACCTCCCTAGTCTATCCACCGAATCCTTCACATGAATGGAAAGAAAATATGCAGATTTCATCAATCTATCAATCACAACCCAAACAGCATCATGTCCCTTCAGTTATCTAGGAAATCCTGATACAAAATCAATCGTGGCGTTCTCCCACTTTCATTCAGATATCGATAATGGCTGTAACAGTCCTACCGGTCTTTGATGTTTTGCCTTTACCTGATGATAAGTAAGGCACCGTGAAACAAACCGAATCACATCCCTCTTCATTCCCATCCACCAGAACTGACAGTGCAGGTCATGATACATCTTCGTGCCTCCTTGATGCACTGCCATACATGAATGATGAAAATCATGTAGTACTTCAGCACGGCATGACTCCGGTACAAATAACCTCCCTGTCAATTTCAAACTCTGATCTGGGCTCACAATCCATCCTGGAGTGTCCTTCCCACTAGCAATACGATCACGTATCATCTGAGCCTCTTCGTCTGTCTGTTAAGCCTCCAGCACATGTGCAACCAATGCAGATCGTGAAGCTACTGAAAATAAGGTCACACCTCTCCTTGTCTCCCTAAGACACAGATCAAACTCACTAACATCTCCAAGTATATCCCACTCTCGCATAGCCATAGAAGCTAACAAACCATGAGATCTCCTACTAAGAGCGTCGGCCATACATTGACCTTTCCTAGATGGTACTACAAATCAAAGTCATAATCTTCCAACAACTCCATCCATCGTCGTTAGCACAGGTTCAAGTCTTTCTGCGAAAATAAGTATTTCAAACTCTTGTGATCGGAGAAAAACTCAAAGTGCTCACCGTAAAGATAGTGACGCCAAGTCTTTAAAGCAAAGACCACAGCTGCCAACTCCAAGTCATGCGTCGAGTAGTTTTTCTCGTGAGTCTTCAACTGCCGAGATCCGTAAGCCACAACCTTACCTCCATGCATCAGAACGCAATCTAGACCATCATGTGACGCGTCACACTACATTGTATAACCTAAACCTCACTCAGGAATAATCAACACTGGTGCACTAGTCAATCTCATCTTCAACTCTTGGAATGCCGATTCACAGGACTCGCTCCACACGAACATAACTCCCTTCCACGTAAGACACGTCATCGGCGCTACAAGTCTAGCAAAATCCTTCACAAACCGTCGGTAGTAGCCTGCCAAACCCAAAAAACTACGGATCGTAAAGACATTCCTCGGTCATTCCTAATTCATCATTACATCGGTCTTCGAAGAATCTGCTGCCACTCCATTTGTTGACACTACGTGCCCAAAAAAAATCACCTCGGACATCTAAAACTCACACTTCTCAAACTTCGCATACAAGTGATGCTCTCTCAGAAGCTGTAAGATAATGAACAGATGCTTCTCGTGTATCTCCCTCGTGGGTGAATAGATAAGGATATCATCCACGAACACAACCACAAAGCTATCTAAATACAGGTGAAAGATACGGTTTATTAAACCCATAGACATCGCAGGAGCGTTCGTTAATCCAAACAGCATAACTAGAAACTCATAGTGACCATAACGAGTCCGAAAGGCGGTCTTCGCTATGTCCTCGTCCCTAATCTTCAGCAGATGGTACCCTGACCTCAAGTAAATCTTTGAGAAACAACTTGACCCCTTCAACTGATCAAACAAGCCATCAATTCTTGGCATAGGATACTTATTTTTTACCGTTATCTGATTTAGCTTTCGATAGTCAATGCGCAACCTCAAGGACCCATCCTTCTTCTTAGCAAAAAGAGCTGGAGCTCCCCACGATGACGTACTCAGATGTACAAACCCTTTGTCAAGCAACTCTTAAAGTTGTACCTTGAGTTCTCATAACTCGGCCGGTGCAAAGAAATAAGATGGCATAGAAATGGGAGAAGCTTCTAGAATCAGATTAATAGAAAACTCTACCTCACAACTTGGTGGCAACTCAAACAGATCGTCTGGAAAGACATCTGGGTAGTTACAAACCACAGGGGGTAACTCCTTTCGAACCCCAACTGTCTCATCCAACCTGAGAGTTGAAAAGAGGAAATCCAGGTTGCCCTGGTTCCGTATAGCACCAGGCATAGACACCAAACTCTCACCTCGATCACCCACAAAACAAAAGTAATCATCTTTAGGCGTACAGATCGATACCCTCTGTCGATCATAATCTATAAAGGCGCGGTAGGTAGTCAACGAGTCCTTCCCTAGAATGACATCAAACGTGGTCATGTCTAGAACAATAAAGTCAAACTATAAACAACGACCGGCGACCCCCAACTCGTAGGATCTACAAACTTGACTCAGCACCACATTCCCACTAACAGGGGTCTCTACGCTCAAAGCACTACCCAACGAGTCTATCTCCAACCCCAATACAGATATAAAAATAGAGAAAATAAAAGAATGTGATGCTCCCGTGTCGATAAGAACACTGGCTCATGAGTTATATATTAAGAGAGTACCTCTGATCATAGATGGAGCAGTTGTAGCATCGGGCACGACTGGTGCTTTCGAAGCACTATCATTAGTAAGAACATAAGCTATACCCTGGCCGTGTTCTGGCCTGCCCACTGTGACCCTAAGCCGTCAACTGCCTCACAGACTGTGCTGAGGCTCCTCCTTCTGTAAACCTAGACGTTTGAGCCCTAGGTTGCTGATAAGTCTGTCGCCCTTGTACGGGTGGAACAACTAGCGCTCCTGCACTCTGAACACTCTTTCCTCAGGGATAGTACTTACGAATGTGTCCAAACTGACCACACCCAAAACATACTGGGGGCTCTCTTCCCTGAGACTGAATAGGTGCTGAACTCTGAGACTGTCCCTTCTGTGGACAATTTGCCACTCAATGTCCAGACTATCTGCACCCGTAACAGATGATCTCTGTCTGCTCATGCCTTCCCGTCGAGGCCATTAAAGGTGCAGGTATAGAAAACTGGGGCTGATACGACCCCACTGAACGAGAACTCAGACCAGACGACCACTGGAGCTCTTTTCTGCATCCCTGGAACTGTACATCTCCACCGCCCTGCTGACTCTTACTCTCCCTAACCCTGCGGCTCTCTTCCATCGAGTTCTCTACTCGGATAGCGGCTTCCACAGCCTCAATGTAAACCTAAAAACCCAATGCTGCAGTCCTATCCTTGATTGTAGGTTGAAGGCCCCTTTCAAACCTTTTAGTGTGCAACTCCTCTACTGACACCATCTCAGATGCAAACCGCGATAGATTCGCGAACTTGGCCTCATATTAGACCATAGTAAGGTTCCCCTAAACAAGGCAAAGAAACTCCTCTCGGTATGTTTCTCTGGAAGAGCCCGAGAAGTACTTCTCCAGAAAGGCCCTAGTAAAAGCGGCCCACGTGCCATCCACAGCAGTTTTGGAAAACTTCTGCCATTCCTTCGCATCCTCTCAAAGCTGGAAAGCCGCCAACTTCACATGCAAGACATCCTCCACGATCTCTAGGGTATCCAAGATCATCGTGGTTACTTCCAACCACTCGGTAGCAACTTTGGGGTTCAGCTCTCCAGAAAAGGTTGGAGGATCCAACCACCGGACGTCCCCTTCCTCTGGAATCTAAACATAAGCATGACCAAGGCCATGATCCCGCCCCCGTCCTCCCCGTGTGGACATAGTTCTATAAGAAGGCAATATGACAGGATAAGCATTCATACAACATGCTATTACAAACATAAACATAACACACATAAGCATGCTAACACATCACCACTTAATATGCTAACACATTTCACATATCGAGGAGAACCGACAAGAAAGACTCGTCAATCTGGATAACCTACTTAGATTCTTTACTAGAAAATACGTCGACCAAATGCATTTCTAACTTAGGTTCCAAATTTGTTAATCCAAACGCCCTAAGACAAGACTGATCAATCTTGAGATCCAATCTACATACTCACGTATACACAAACTAGTTTGCTCAACAAGCTATCTGCATATCATAAAAACTCTTAAACGCAAGCAAGTAAGCATACGTAATCATCCTCACCAGGTGATGCGCCCTCTTCACATGGCTCTTAGGTATTCGAACCCAAAACTCTGATATTAAGCTGTTATGCCCCGAAAACAAGGGACACGTGAAAAGCCCACCAAACCACTATTTTTTTTTAAAAAAGATAGTGTTTTATTGGTAAGACAATTATTCAAAAATAATACAGCTTTTGAAATTAAAAGAATACCCAAGGTTCATCTCTCTGATAACATACATGCATAATATATCTCGCCTCAAGGCGTACGAAACATGCCTTCATAAATAGGAAACATATGTAGGAACACATGTTTCTACAAAAAAAAAAAAAAGAAAACTATAAAAGTCTTCCACCACCACTACACCTCTAGATCAACTCCACGTGATTATCAACACCTGAAAAAGGTTTTAACAAATCCTACTACGTGAGTTGAAGCCCAATAGAAACAGACTATGATGCAGTAAAGTAGGATATGCAATCACATAATAAAAATTGACTCAATCACAACAGCCTCAAATGGTTTTACCTCCCCTTTTTTTTAAAACATAAAACCCCAGGCATCTATAAGGCCCAACAATACAGTAGCCTATACAACAAGGTCATATGCATGTGTACTCTTTTACGATCTTTCACCGTGGGATAATACCAACTCAATCATCAGAATCTTCGCAGTCTTTCGCTGTAGGACAATCACATGCCCTAATATGCAATCTTTGCGGTCTTTTACCGCAAGATAATCACATGTCCAATATGTAAAGTTTCGTATGATTCAACAAATAAAAGTACGCACACAGTCATGTACTGATTATCTACATACATATCATTATATCGATCTTATAATCATAGAATGATTTCACATTTTAACGAAACATCTAAAATCCAGGCTCAACTCCAAGAGTTAGCTGCAAACTTCTAAAAATACCATTTTTAAGATTTTCACAAATCACCTCGTTTTCAAACCTACTTTTGAAAACTACGATATCCACAAGTCCATATCATGTAATAAACCAAGAAAAGTGAAAAAAATACTTTTTATCCGGATAAATAAGGTTTATACATAAAACATGATATATAAAACATTTTAACTGGTGAAAAAGCATATAACTGCATGTAGCACCCTTTAAAAATAATATAGTCTAAGATCCTATCTCGATGAGTTAAAACTCGAAACCTCAAAAATCGAATCTCGTTGGAACGAGAATCTGTCCGAACTGATAAGAAGCCAATAACGTGGATAGCAAGGATCCACAAGTTGGATATCAAAAACCAAGCACGGACACCACAAAAATGTAGAGAAAAGGCAGAGAGTTTGGAAGAAATAAAATATTTTCCGTACGAAACAGGGGCTGGAATATTTATAGGCACGTGAAAAAACACCAATCCAATCAATTGAATTGCCCCATTTAGTCTATTGAAGGAGTTCTGAATCTATAAAATACCTTTGCCGACACAACTCAGTCGACTGGATGGCTCATTAATCCAGTCGACTGAACCCACCTTCTATTGACCCAGTCGACTGGGGAAACTCGTCCAGTCGACTGGACTGCTGGGAACAAAACTAGTTCTACAAGCCTTAGTTTTACAGCCCAAAAGCTAACCGAACAAGCCTTAACGAAACCCAAAAAAGTATAAAACACATCTACACATATTGTTCTATAACACAGAAGCGCATACGAGCACATCGATGATATACATGTAACGAAAAGGAATACGTTGCATAAAAATATAATATAAAAACAAACGAACCCGAGTCTCACATCTGACCACCACATCCGACCATTGTACTCATCCACAACCTCCAACTAACACTTTCTAAATATTTATGTACCAAACATGTTTTTATATTTATTTTTTATAAAAATAAACAAATATATATATATATATATATTTGGATAGTTAATTTGGAGAAGGAAAGACCCAGGGTTTGAATCCTGAGGGTAAGTGGAGCAAAGGTCAGTCCTGCCTAATGGAGCTGGACCACCACTTCAAATATATTTTTATTTTTTATAAATAAAAAATAAAAAATTGTAAATATTACCAAGCGGGGCCTTAGAGTTGGTGGAAATGATGTCAAGCGGATCGGATAGGAGTTGTGCTCCCACTTAATTGCATTTTTGGTGTTTCCACTTAATTGCATTTTGGTGCTTCCACTGCCATTGGGTCAAAGTCTTCCTGTTTTCTCCCCTTTTTTTGACTTAGTAAAAAGTAAGGAATAATCCATTTAGGCTTCATCCGTTTTAACGATTTTCATGTAAATTATTTTTATAAAAAAAATATTTTATCATTTTTATTTTTTAATATTCGGTTGATACATGAAAAAGATTTTTCAAATAAAATTTTTTATTGTTAGATTGAAATAAGATATTTTTCACAACAAAGTTATAAAAAATAGTTAGATCTAGTTTGATGCCTCTTAGAACTTTGTTACTGTTTTGGATAACTTTTCCTATAATTTTATTCGTGACTCTTTTCATCTTTTTTGAATTTTTTTTATTTTTTTGTTCAAAATTTTTTACATTTTCAATTCATTATTAAAAAATAAATCTAAAAGTATTTGTCATTTTGTCTATAGTTGCAAAAAGAAGTTTAAAAATATCATTATTTGAACAAATATAAAAAAAAATTCACTAAAGACGAAAAAAAATCTTTTAAAGTTTTTTTTGTCTTATAGTTATTTATTTTTACTTGTTTGGTTTTTCATAAAAAGAGAAGTTTTAAAAAGTATTATTATTTGAATTAATGTAAACAAAAATTTACTAAAGAAGAAAAAAAGTTTTAAAAAGCCTTTTTAAAGACTTTTTCGTCTCATATGAATTTTTTTAAAAAAATATTTCACTTATTTTTTGGTTTCTTATAACGAAAAAAATTTTAAAAATATCATTATTTGAACTAACGCACAAAAAAAGGTTCACTAAAGACAAAAACAGCCTTAAATAGCCCTTAAAAGGGCATTTTCGTCTTCTATGAGGTTTTAAAAAAAATATTTTTTAGTAATTTGTTTTTATTTTTTTGGTTTCTCATAACGAGAGGAGTTTAAAATGTATAATTATTTGAATTAACGTAAAAAAATTTCATTAAAAACGAAAAAAGTCTTAAAGGTTTTTTCATCTAATATGAGTTTTTTTTTTTTTTAAATTGTCATTTAGTTTTAATTTTTTGATTTATCGTAACGAGAGAAGTTAAAAGTATCATTGTTTAAACTAACGCAAAAGAAAAAGTTTATTAAAGACAAAAAAAAAGCCTTAAAAAGCCTTTTTAAGACTTTTTCCGTCTTATATGAGATTTTTTTATATTTTTTAGTCATTTATTTTTACTTTTTTAGTTTCTCGTAACGAGAGAAGTTTAAAAAATATCATGGTTTAAGCTAATGTAAGAAAAATTTACTAAAGACGAAAAAAGCTTTTAAAAGGCCATAAAGTGACTTTTTAAGGTTTTTTTTGTCTTGTAGGAAATTTTTTTAAAAAATAAATTAGTCATTTTTTTATATATCTGATTTTTCATAACGAGAGAAATTTAAAATGTATTATTGTTTAAATTAACGTAGAGAAAAATCATTAAAGATGAAAAAAGGCATATAAAAAAGCCTTAAAAAATTAAGCTATTCCAAACAATAGTCCCTACTACCATTGGCTTATGTTTCTTTGTTTTAGAAACACTAAAAAAAATCTACAAATTTAAAAATAATCAAGACTCAATACACGTTTTTTAGAAAATAGAAACCAACTTATTAATTTATTTAAAGGAAAATATTTTTATCAAATGATGTAAAATATTTTACTTAAAATAATTATTTTGCTTACTTTTTTTTACTTTTTTTTAAACGTGCAACAAAGAGTAGGTAAACTAAAAATATTTTACGTTGAAATAAACATGGCCTTAATCTTAATGTATGTCAAACTTTTTTATTCGCATATAACATAATACAAGAAATATCAAGTAATACTCTGAAACACCCAAATTTTCCAACTTTAAGTTGGGGCATCCCATGTTCAATGCGAAAGACCTAATGCCATAAAGTCGACCAATTGACAGCTCATTTGGGCAAATGTGCATGTGCGGGTAAAGGCCCACTATTAAAGCAAAGCTAACGTTTAGGCGAAAATACACCACCTTTTTTTCAGCCCTTGCGTCTTGGCTTCCCATTGCAAGAAGTCAAGAACTAATTCGTTCTTCCTTTTCAAGAAAAGAGAGAAAAAGAAGAGCATAGTCAAAGCACCATTAACAACTCGATCGCAAATCGACCCACATTTTTTTACCTTTTTTTGTTCGTTTTGTCTTTGATGATTAAAATGAAATACTTCCACTTGATCTCCTGATCTCCTGAAATCCGTTCTAATTTTTTATTCCTTGAAAACCCTACGACTGTAAGGTACTGTTTGAGTTTTCTAAAAGCTAGTTTTTTATTAAAAACAAAATTTGGCTTAAAAGCAAACTTTTAAGTTGTATTTTTTGACATCTAAAAAATTCCCACTAGTTTTTTTTTACTTCGTTTCCAAGAAAAAAAAGTCTATTCACGTTGTAGCCCTGTGTATGTGCATTGCTATGAGTATTTGAGATTATTGCATTTCCCAAGTACTTGAAATATTTTCAATGGTCCTCAGTGGTTTTGTTATCAGATCTTTATATGTTTAGGAGGTGTATGATTCCTCACTCTCTAGGGTGCGAAGATGGGCTCATGATTTTTTTGGCCGAGGTTCTCCTAGGTAGAGAACTAGCTTTCTTTGACTTCCTGAGCTTGTGGGGTTTGGTGCTTTCTTGGCTATGCTGATGATCATTGGCAGAGCATATGAGTAGTTTTCATTGGTATCAACTTGCCGGATGTTTTTTTTTTTTGTTATGTCTGAATTTTGGAGCCAATAACCCTTCGAGGAGTCAATCTTTAGCAAGAATTAAGAGTTTTCAGTACCTTTGCTTGCTGATCGATTTTGGACCAATATTAGTAAGTTGGCGTTTTTTTTCTATCTATGCGGGTTGTGTGTAGAATTTGTTTTATTAGGAAGGAGTCCCCCCGTTGTCAAGCAAGGGTTGGGTGTTTCTTTGTTTTTGTTTTTTATTGTTGTTGTTGTTAGGTTTTATTTTATCCATGGTGGACTTCTTGTTAGGAGGACTCTTCCTAAGTGTTAGTTGATGTAATTCCTTATGATATACTCCTTATAAACATGTACATTTTTTTCTTTTCTTTTATATTATAATTAATTACCCAGAAAAAGTTGTCACGCTCTCTCCAAGACACGTGAACCAATCCCGATAAATCAAAAATCTCACGAAAACTTTGAATAAACTATTTGAAAAAAGAGAACTAAACCACATAGAAAAGATTCCCAAGGCCATGTTCGTGCAATAAAACATACAAACCAAAGTTTTAAACCAATGTGAAAGAAACCTTTTCAAAATAATGCTCCAAAGACCAAAAAGTAAAAAATAGCTCCCAATAAGTAGACCGTTCGATCGGTCCAAAGAGCGCTCGGTCGGTCTTTCATAGGTTGCAGCAATTTTTTCCAAACACAGAGATACCAAGAACAAGGTTTGACTGCTCGATAGACTAATCGATCAATTCATCAAGCAATCAAGCCCTTAACAACTTTTTCAAAGTTGTTTTCAAAAACCAAACCTCCACACTCCAACCATACCTCCAACACACATTCCAAGATAACCAACTTACATATATACTGTTGGAAATAAACTGTCAAAATCATTGATTTATAAACGATTTTTTGAAAAATAAAAACTGGACAGGCAATCGCCGAAACAGGCTCTAGATAAAAATTTTTTGATGTTAAACGATCAAAAATAAAATCCGTGCCACCATAGTTAATTCAGGCGAATAACTTTCGGTCGATTCTCTAACTACGAACTTTGATTTTTCGAGTTGAAGCTTCGGTCAGTTCTTCTACTGTATTCTCGATGCGATTCCCGAGTGTAGTGTGGGCTACAAACATTCAAAAAATAAAATTGGCAAAACTGGGATAACCTTAGTCTTGAAAGACAACTTATAAATTTGGTTCAGCCTACTCACATATATATAGGGCAACAGCAGGAACCTGTGGAGTAATTATTACACAAACTTCTAGTATAACTCAGATACCCATCTAGCGACTTTTGCAAATATGCAAACCTTTCAGGGATTTTTGTAATTATGAAAACATTGTCGCGGTTTCTGTAATTTTCATAAAATATTAAATTACAGTTCACACCACTAAAGATTGTAACTACACTCTTAGCCATAATCTCAAGATCAATTTGCATTGAGATTCTGTTATTAAATACTTAACTCATCTCCCCACGTTAAGATTTTCGATACCTGCTAATTAAATTTAATTACT